>JAFVLL020036842.1:0-17294 GCA_021397915.2 Tor tambroides | reverse complement strand
TATCAGGCCTCTGACACTGATTTTGCTGAGTCTGACACTGATATATTTGTACCTGTGAATTGAAACAAATTTAATGTTTATAATTCCAGTTAATCTTAATGAATCCACCGTCTTAATTTGAAAAATGATTTTTTTCAGATGTTTTAAGGAAGAAATTCTTACTTTCAGCTCCCAGAAGTCTGTTCAATTGTGTTAAAAGTTCAGTCTTTCATTGCCATTTCAACAGTTTATGCATACTGGAAAACTAAGCAGTGAAATTTGTGAGGTCTTGTAGGCTCTGAACAACAACAACAACAACAACAACAAAAACAAAAGCACACCAATGCCAAATACAATAGTACAATATAACACAACAACAATGCAGACTACACTGGTCACTGTATGTTTCGCACTGTTGGCTGAGTAGTGACACAGACGGTAAAACTGTAACAAATCGGAAGAAAGCAACCATTATTAGATTTTTTCTTATAAATATTTTTAGAAAGATTTAGCCTACATGCAACGACATGCATCAATATTTAACTGAGAATGATATGAAAGAGGAAGTACAGGATAAAGAATAAACAGCTTTTATTAACTTAGACACATTACTAAGGATTTCTGATGGTGCCGTGATGCCAAATAAACCGCATGCGTGTGAAGAGAAGCTCATATCAGTGGTTTTCAGATTTTATTTCGTTAGTGCTTCATGCAGAATGAGAAATGTTAGTAAAACTAAACATAGGAATTTTAATTAGTTGAGAAGCATCAGTATCACTGTTGCTCATATTTGCTTTTTTGTTGTTGTTCTTTTTTTTTTTTTGTAAGTCTCTATTCTTATTAAAGTTTTCTCAGCTGCTTAGACACTAAAATTCATTATAAAACCCAAATGTCACCAACATAACGTCGCCTTGGAATTATAAGGTTCTATCTGACATTTTTGTCAAAATTGAGTTATTCACATATTATTCTGTGACAACTTATTTAAATTGTCTGATGTTTTTTGTTTTTAAGTTGTGTACATTGTAGGACTTTTTATTTAGAAAACAAAAAGGTTCTATCTACAAAGTAGAACTCTAACTTGGTTCTGTAAGGTTCTATCTGTGAGCCAATCAGCACTTCGAATGCACGCAAGAGGACCAATCAGGATCAACGTTCTTTGTCATGTCGCCGGACAACTCCGTAACAGCAGGAATGATTAAACGTTAAACAACAATTACGTCTGCAGAATCAATAAGTGCAATTCACCTTTATTTCTCAAAGTGGCACTGTTTAAAATGATGACGTGATTTTTTTACTCATTATTACCACATGCATAAAACAAATAATATCATCTGCAAAAATTGAACTAATTTGAATGGCTTTACTGCAGAGCAATTACTGTACATAATGAAATATAAGTGTCACTGACGTTTGATGGTGGATGTGGTGAACAGCGATCAACGTTGTTTTTGAAAATGTTGAAAACCATAGTTTTGAGAATATGGTTGAGATCGTGAATATGAGCCTGATGCTGAATGTATAGCCTACTGGAGAAATGTGCTCTGATGATGGCAGTGATACTTAAATCAAACCATTGTAAGTTTCAAAAGGTAAGGAAGTATGCTTTATTTATTATTTTGTAATTGTTCTTTAAATATCAGGAGAGTTTTATGCTATTGCAGCAGTTAGAGATCCTTCCATGTTAGATATAAATCTGGGTCGCTAAAGACCCAAATATGTAGGCTAATGATTGGTGAAACATTTGTGCAGTTTAAAGTCTTAAAATGGCTTCAATTTTACAATATTAAGCATTAAAGATCAAATAGTCAACGAATTAAATGATGGGGTCTTAATTACAACAATAATTAAGACCCAATCGGCCATACTGACCTAAAGAGAAAGCTATTTTCCCTGTCCCGCTTTTTGTGGAATAATGTTCTGGTCAGATGGATTAGAGTAATGTTAGCTGCCTTAACTGTTCCTGCAATAACGTGTTTAATTACCCACTATAATCCTACTTAAAATTAACATCTGCACTGGACAAAATATTTAGCATTGCCTTTTATACCTAACTTAAGAAGAAAAATAAGAATTTGGACTGCAACACCTAGTTCAACCACAATCCTATATACAGCACCTTTTAATCATTTACAGTAATTATTGGGGCTGCATCACATAGACTCACAGACGTCAATAATCTGCGTATGAACCTCAACAATGGTGACAGTCAACAAAATATTCGGATAAACAGATCAACTCTGAACGTCACAAAACAAGCTACTAAAGTCACAAAAAAAGCTTTGCATTGATTGTCACCATTGTTGAGATTCATGCGCTGATTCTTGATGTTTGTGTGAGTCAAAAAGACACAGCTCAAAACACTTTCTATATAATGAAAGAGAGAGAGAAAAAAAAACCACAATGTCTGACTGTCATAACATCACAACACTTACAGCTAACATTCTCAGATATCGGACTCCTGATATGATCTGTATGTGAATCTGACCACTACATAATAGCAATGATAGTCATCACCAATAAATATCATCTGACCAGAGTTTCTCTCACAACTGTTGCTACAACAAATGTGTTTTAGAAACACACAGTTGCAGCAGTCAGAGAAAAACTGATGTTAAATAGTCAAGGATAAAGAGCCTGATTAAAGCAAACTCTTATCTCCACAATGGTGACTATTTGATTATTTTCAATACAACAACATCTAAATCGCAGTTAATTCTTAATAAGAAGTTTAGTATGAGCGAAATAAAGTCAGACTGGATTATAATAAGTGAGAGAGAGATCTGTCAGTGTTGTCTGTTGTTTTGTTACTGCCAGTCATGTGACATTTTATATATATATATATATATATATATATATATATGTATACTAATACTATATATACTAATAAAATATACTAATTTCTTTTACAGGTTACTGCTGTGAGTAGCGCTATCAATTGTAATTTTCACTTTGCTGCAACTTAAAATATATAATAACCTCATCATAATTTCTAATTGAACCAAAATTCACTAATCAGCATGGAGCAGGTGTGCATGTTTTGAATGTGTTTGTTCAGAGCTTTATTGGAAGTTGTATGTTGGGTCAATGTAATGGATTTAAGTTTAAATAATATCCTCTCTTTTTATGTTACATAATCTTGATTGAAACAGGTTACAACAACAATACTAGAATTATAGGTAGTATCAGATAGCAATACCTCCTTAAGGCAACAACTGCACAGGTTCACTTTTCACAGTGTAAGTGTCTGCACACCTGATGGCCGTGTTTGATCAATTGGTTCATGTGTGTAGTATTTTGGAAAGCAGTGCCTTAAAATGGCAAAGAAGTGAGATCATGTTAGATTTCTGTGCCTAATGTAGAGAAGTGTGTTTAGTGTCTTGCAAAACAAAGTGTGTAATGTTTTGCAAAAAAAAGTGGGATGCTGAGAATATGCTTATAGTTGTGCAGATTTGGGCTGAGGTTTTGCTCTTTGATCGTCAAGTTTCACTGACTGTGTGTTATTTTTAATTTAAGTGTGTAAGCAATCATAAAAAAGCTGTAATGTTCAGTTCTCTACATCACACACATTCGAAACTAACAGCTCTTTTGTTTCATTTGTGAAACACTGCACTATCTATCTATCTATCTATCTATCTATCTATTTAATCTAATTTATAGATTGTTTCACAGCAGCTTCACAACAGTATCAAATTCTGCTGTAAAGCAGCACCAACAAGTCAATAGTGTCATTATACAGTTCAAGCCAGCTCAGTATTGATTCAGTTCAGTAACATAACTGTAAAATTCATCAGTTGTACACATACTGTATATTCAGTGTATATGTGCATATGCATGTGCAAGTACTATGACAAACTCCTGTGCTCCACTGCACTCTGACCAAGCAAAAGACACACGAGAGTAGTGTCTTACATTTTTCACATCTGTGTGTAGTTTGGCGTGTATCTGGCTAATTATTTTATGCTTATGTGTAGTTAGTTTTTCTCAGTCGCTTTGGTGCATTTCTTGAATCATCCTTAATATTTGCAAAAAAAGTATGTGCATTTCTCAAAACAACTCGTACAAACAGCACCACACAATGGATTTCCTGCAAAAGCCTATAACTTAGAATGAAATGTCCTTGTGTCAACATTGACAAACAAGATCAGTCAAAATGCTTAGTCATGTAGTCAATATAACAGTGCACTCTGTTAGTACTACTTGATGTAAACTATGGCAACAGTTTGGATGACAGTTACTTTACTGAAATGCATAAGGCTGCACTTCTAATGTGTGCTATATCCATTTCAAAAGTACAAATTTACACATTACATGTATGTGGGATATTGATTGAAAGAGACTGAATATGATTCACAGTTTCACTTTTAATAGTGGTCTGACATAAAAACACATTAAAATGTCATTGTGATATAGAAAAGAAAAAGAAATATGTGGACTTATATTGCTCAGAAGTCAAATTTTGGTTGAAAGTGAAAACCCAACCTTTGTTTAATGTCAAGCTCCAGCGTAAATAACTCCAAAAACAGCATTACCAGCTTCACTTATTAACCAGATTGACTTTATTTCTGACATACATTTACAATTTCTTATTGAGATTAACAGAGGTTTAGATGTTGATGGTTTATTGAAAATAATAGTTTGGTTTGATGTCACCATTATTGTGATCAGTAGTTGGGCAGTTTGACTCAAACTTTTCAATGCTAGCTTTTGTTTGGCTGCTGTAGTTATGATTGTTATGGCAAAACAGTAAGAAAACACGTGCTCAGATGATACTGGTTACTTGCTTTTGTTAAAGATCAACTGATCTCATCTAGAGTCTAGTCCATGCTACTAATTTCATATTCGTGACTTTAACAATTTCAACAGCATAAGGTCCAGCAGTGTTTTAATCATATGATCTGTATTTCTATCTGTAGTTTTCAAAACAGATTGTTCACAAATCACTTCGAACTACTGAACACTTAGACACACAGACATCAAGAAATGTTGTATGAATCTCAACAATGGTGATATGCTTCATGCCGCAATGCATTTGGATGAGTTTTGCGCCCAGAATACACTGCAGCATGAAGCATGTCACCACTGTTTCATAACCTGAGTCTTGATGGGTTTTTTTTTTTTAAATCCTTGAAATTATCTGATTAAAACTCTGCTGGGTCTCAGTCTGTTGAGCCAATGAGGTGCGATAATATATAACGTGCAACTAACACCATAGATTAGACTGAACAAAATCAGATAACCAGACCGCTATGTGATATCTTAATCATCAGCAGGCAACCAGCATCATCTAATCACATGTTCTCTTGCTGTTTTTGCCATAACAAACATAGCTACAGCAGCTAGAGAAAAACGTCAAGAAGTCAAGAGTCAAATAGCCAAACTAAAGCAAACACTGATCATCGCAATGGTGGCATCAAAGCAACTATTACTTTCAAACAGACATCAACATCTAAACCTCTGTTTATCTCAATAAGATCTTTTGTACATGTATGACAGAAATAAAGTCAATCCGGCTTATGAAAAGTGAAGTTGGAAATACTGCTTTTGGATTTATTTAATGAAGTTTCATCATTGATGAGCTTCATCAAACAAAGGTTGGGTTTTTACTTTCAACCAAAATTTGACATCTGAGCAACATTTGAGTCCACATCCAATGTCCAATGGAAAGTTTCCAGCTTAAATCTTTATTAGAATGTTAGGGTATAATGTTCTAATAGTATTATCAATAAACATTTTTAGAATGTTTTTATAGAATGTTATCCTTTTAGGAGAATATTCTGGGAACTAAAATAAAATGTCAATGTCAATTTATTTCTAGAGCACAATTTAAAACCCTAAGGCCTGGTTTCACAGACGGGGCTTAGGTTAAACCAGGATTAGCCAATAGTTCAATTAGGACATTTAATTAGTTTTTATAAACATGTCTTAGAAAAAAACAATACTGGTGTGCATCCTGAGACAAAACAAATGCACTGAAATATTTTAAGATCAGTTAGTGCAAGTTTCTTTCAGTTGAAACAGCTCAGACTTACATTTTAGTCTCAGATTAGGCCTAAGCCTTGTTTGTGAAACCGGGGGTATAATAGGCAATGTGTACCACGAGATACATACTCTTTAGTCTCTTGTAGGAGGCACGAGGAAGAATTTTTCTGATTTTTTTGAGGGGGTTTGACATTCCCCCTTGGTGGTTATGGGAGTGGGATGGGGTGTAGAAAATACACAGAAGTTACAGAAATCACATAAAATACAAGGGGTAGCCCTTTGATAAAAAAAAATAATAATAAAATAATAATAATAATAAAATATCTCAGAGAAGTGCGGTGGGGGCTGGATGGGGGTTATACATCGCATCAAGGAGAGCAGATCGACCTCAGTAGAAGTCACATTCCAGGGCCAGGGGCCCTTAGGGAATATCCTTATAGGCCGTCCTGGCCTCTAGGCCCCCTGTATACAGTCCCCTTTCTATTTATTTTGAGTTTAAAAATTGTGCAAATGTTAATATTTGCATGTAAAATGGATAATATTACATTTAGTTGACTACAACTTTGCATTTTTAACTAGATTTTTCTCGTGCAGGGTTTCACACAGCTCATTTTATGGTAGAAAGGGGTGTCCAACCCTGCTCCTACAGGGCCAACATCCTGCAGCATTTAGCTCCAACCCTGATCAAACACATCTGAAAAATCTGACAAAAGTCTTCAGGATTACATAAAAAATATATTTTGTTATATAAATTACATTATATGTTTGTTTAGGGATGGCGCTAAACAGTGTAGGACAGTGGACCTCAAGGGTTGGATTTGAGGATAAATATGAGACAGTTAAAAAATGTAAAAATACAAAAAAATGTCTATGCCTCAATTTTAGGACACTTAGACATGTCATAAATGCAGCATATTTTGAATATTCCATATTTGTTTGCATCAAATGAATCATAGACTTATTTATGACTTGGGCTGTTTTTTATACCCTAAACAGGCAACGTGTCCCGGGAGATACAATTCATAAAATCCAAAATATATCAAATATTACAAAAATTCTTTTGAATATGTTTTACATGTGACATGAAATTATTTTTTGCTGATCATTTTCCACTCTTGCCTGTTTTAGGGTTAAAACAACTTGAAGTTGACCAAAGTGATTTACATATAGACACATATAGAGCAACATTCAAAACGAAACAGAGCAAAACAGTTTAAAGATATTAAATTAATATCTATAATACATTAAAATAAAACACTGAGTTTTTAATTTGGCCTTAAAATTGACCGATCCCTTCTCATTTTTAGTCCTGCCCTAGGAACAGTCAACAGCCTCTGATCAGGAGAGATCTCGATGGGTTGTGTAAGAGCAACAGATTTGACAGATACGATGGTACCAGTCCGTTTAAAAATTTAAAAACAATTAAAAGAATCTTAAAATCAATTCTATAGTGGACAGGAAGCCAATGAAGAGACATTAGAATTGGGGTAATATGTTCGCGTTTTCGTACACCCAACAGAAGTCTCGCTGCAGAGTTTTGCACCATTTGAAGTCAAGAAAAATACTGTTTGTTAATTCTTACATAGGGAGAGTTGCAGTAGTCAAGACAGGTAGAGATAAAGGTATGAATTACCTTTTCAAAGTCATTGCGAGAGAGCCAAGGCTTCGCTTTTGCCAAAAGCCTTAGATGGTAAAAGCTAGATTTTACAACCAAGTTTATCTGTTTATCAAACTTGAGGGAACTATCAAATAGCACACCCAGCTTTTTTACAACTGGTTTATGAAAGCAAGATAACTGCTTCAAATTGAGATTCTGAGTATCATACCCATGAGAAGGACTAAATACAACAATCTCTGTTTTGGATTCATTTAAAAAATATATTCATTAAAAAAAAAATAAAACTTGCCGCAAAACATTATTAAACATATAGATTATTATACATAAGATTATTGGTGGCAGTTCATCCCTCCAAAGTGCCTCCATATCGACTTCTAACATTAATGGAGTGAATTCTGTGACATAACCTTTTAAAAACTCTGCAGCAAAACCATCCGGTTCAGGAGCTTTTCCTGTAGGTAATGCTTTTATCACCTCAACCACTTCCTCCAGAGTTATATCTGAATCGAGACGTTGCTTCTGTTAACTTGATATTCTAGGGAGAACTAGCGGTTCCAGGAAATTACTCATATCCTCATCAGTTGATAATGATGTTGATTTGTAAAGATCTATGTAATATTCTTTAAATGTCTTATTTATTTCTGTAGCAGCAGTTACCTGTAGTTGTACTTTAAAAATGTATTTCACAAATTCATATATTTTTTTGCTTTATAGTAGGCTACGGAGTTGTGGGAGGTTTGATGCAGATCTGCTTAATGTCACAATGCAAAAATATTTAAATGGACCTGAAAATAGGCTTTATTTCTTCTTTATTTTGACTTTAGGTTACTTATGACGTACATAGGACACATTGCAGTTGATTTATTCTGTTTGTCTGTACAAACTGTTTCAAATTCCTCATAATGAAGAGAAAATATATTAAATAAACAGACTTTTCATTGAAGAATGTTTATTGAATGGTCTTTAAATGTAAATAAGCATTGAGCAATGTACATATGAATTTTATAGTGTCTTTGTGTATATACAGATATGTCAATTTTTAATAAATAATAAAAAAGAAAACTCTTTATGGAGGACACTATCAGTATGTGTGTGCGTGTTTACATGTGTGGACTTGTTGGTTTTTCAAGTAGGTTTCCATATATGTATTTAAAAAAGGTCAAGTTTATTTTTCATGTCCATGAACAGGGAGTCATCCTGCCAAATTATTTTAAATGTGATGTCACTTTTGGTAGAGGTGATAAAATCACACCAAGGCAAACCGGTGATTGCCACCTGGCCTTGGACTTGCCAGTTTAGCCCGATCATTTATGAATTTAATGTGTGAAGCTTCTGTTACATAGTCAACATTTAGGCATTTCACTTCAGCTAACCCAAAGGGAGGATATTCAGTTGGATCGTATACTTTAGCGCCAGGGCTAGCACCAAGGTATGGCACATCAGGGTGTATAACAAACTCAGAAGGTGACACATTTACACTACGAAAGTCACTGTACTGCTGTAGGACTTCTGGTTCAAGGTCAATACCTCTTTTCATGGCAGATGTTTGCCGTACACCCCTCAGGATCCTGACTGCAAGTGCCTCACAAGATGAATCCCCTCTTGCACTGTATACTTCCCCAAATCTACTGGAAGTCAAGCATGGCTACGCATTTGCTTCCAGATTCTCTGACTGCTCTCTTGTGTTTTTCTCAATGATGCATGATAATTCACAAGTGACTACCAAACTCTCAATATGACAAAACTGAGGATAACTAGGAACAAAATGTAGGTGTCTTTCTAATTTATAGCCATGTAATGGAAGTTGTGGGAATGAGAGGGCTTCAGGATGCTTAATCCTTGAGTTACTACTGGTGGGCATTCATAAGACAGAACTGAGCCACTAATGTCATATTTAAGACACCACACAAGATCTTGCAAATACCCGACTGTGGTGTAAGGCCTCTCAAATGGTCTCCAATGGAGAGCACTTCTGGGTCAGGAAGGGGTCCTGAAAATGCATGATCAAAGGAAGTGTTGCTACTGCTGATTGACAAGTTAAATTTTATTAGAGGCACTCAGTATATAAATGCTTGACATTTGTGTATATCTAAGTGTGTGTTTGTGTGTGTGAGGGTCAGAAGAAAGGACATGTTTTGGGCTACCTCTTTGTGTACAAATACTAACCTGGGTGTGCCCAATAGAGTGTTGACGTAACACAACTTCGTTCTGTTGCTTTTGGCTTCTGCACCACAACTTCATTCATGGGTTCTGGACGAATGCCCAGAACCACATTTTTATTAGACATAAAACAAAGTTTCAAGTTCAACAAATATAACATTAATACACACAATTTGTATATTTTTGTCTCTATTGTGAACTATTTAATAACTAAAACTGTTTCTACATAGTCTCCTCTATTTAATGTCACATTTGTATTTAGTATTTTGTTGTCATTTATGTATTTATTTTTACTTTTTATATTTTGTCTCTATTGTGAACTATTTAATAAATAAAATTATACAACCAACTGTGTTTGAGCAAAATATTACGAATGCACGTTTCTTCAGAGCAATAAAAATAACACGACTATCTTTGAAAAAAGTGCATAATGTTTAAAATAATGTTTATGTCAGGATCATGGACCTGTCTGTGTGTGTTTTTGCTCCCCATGTGTTCTTTGTGACCCAGTTTGTCTCCCCTTGATTGGTTAATTTATTACAGGTGTGTCTCATTTTTCCCTGATTGTCATGTGGTTAAAGGTCCTGTCTGTTCAGTTCACGTTTGTCGGGTCTACTTGTTGGATGTCGTGTGTTTCCCGTGTTCCTGTTCTGGATTTTCCCCTGTGATTCCGGTATTAAAGACTGTTAAACGTTTCTCCACGTTTCTCTCTCGTTCTTCCCAGCGAATTGTGACAGAAGACCCGACCCAATACAGTCACCTCCGTGTGTGTACCCTCCGTTTTTGTTTCGCCGCCTTCATGGAGTGGACTCTGGCGAGAAACGGATCGCCACTCCAGATTCACTCCAGACACAGAGCCTAGCCCACCATCTCCCCGCGGAGCGGAGCACCAGCCAGAGCCCACAGATGACGGAGAGCCATTTCCTGCCGCGATCTGCGAGCCAGCGCTAAGCCGAGCGACTGAGTGGATGATCGCCCCGGAAGTTGAGCCCAACCCGTCAGACCAGGTGCGAGAGCCGGCGACAGTGCCCATCACGAGGGAGCAAGCCGTGGACGGTGTGAGCGCGGAGTGGTGCTCCGCCCCCTGCACCGCGGCTGAGTATGAGCTGATGATATATCTGGGACTGCTAGACAGGAAGGGGACGTCAGATCCTCCAGTGCCCGCTCCTTGAAAGTGTCCTCCAGTACCCGCTCCTCGAAAATGCCCGCCCTCCCACCCGCTCCTGCCTCCTCTACCGCTGTTGTCTGGCAGCCCCCCCACTCGCCCTCAGCCCCCTACCTGTACGGTGCGAGCCCCGTGGGTCTGCCATACTCCAGCGTCGCCGGGGTTGGAGTATCCCTCACCTCCGCCTCCAGCCTCCGAGGCCTCGGCCCTTAGACCCAGTGGCTCCACCTTGGCTCCTAGCTCCCTCGCCTCCACCGTCATCCATCAATCCACCAGCTCCAACAGGCTCCCTCATCCCTCCGGCTCCGCCTTGGTCGGGTGTCGACCCGCCATCGCCTCGGGACTCCTCTCCTCTGGCTGCGCCTCGTCGCTCTGTCCCACCGGCTCCGTTGGGCTCCTTCCTCCCTTCAGCTCCACCTGGGTCCTCAGTCGCTCTGGCTCCGCCGCGGATCTCCGGATCTCCGCCTTCGCCTTGGTCGCCAGAGCCCTCAGTTCCACCCTGGCCCCCCGGATCCTCGGCATCCCCCTGGCTCGTTGGCTCGTTGGCTCTCCGTCTCCGCCTCGGGCTCCTCCACCACCTGCTCTGCCACCGTTGGTCTGCCCCCTGGAGTCGTTGGCCATCCCTCCTCCATGGCTCCTCCCTCCGTCGGCTCCACCGTGGGCCACCATCATGGCTGTGGCCTGGGTCCAGCTGTGCGCCTCCTGTCTCTTCCCAGGCTCCTCCCTCCTTCGTCGCCTCCCGGGTCTTTGTCTGCCGGCCCCCTCCCGGGTGTCCGTCCTCCTCCTGAGCCGAGGGGGCGATATGTCAGGATCATGGACCTGTCTCTGTGTGTTTTTGCTCCCCATGTGTTCTTTGTGACCCAGTTTCTGTCTCCCCTTGATTGGTTAATTTATTTCAGGCGTGTCTCGTTTTTCCCTGATTGTCATGTGTTTAAAGGTCCTGTCTGTTCAGTTCATGTTTGTCGGGTCTACTTGCTGGATGTCGTGTGTTTCCCGTGTTCCTGTATGGATTTTCCCCTGTGATTCCGGTATTAAAGACTGTTAAACGTTTCTCCACGTTTCTCTCTCGTTCCTCCCAGCGAATTGTGACAGTTTATAAATCATATATAATTAATTACATAGCTTAAACAACTAGAAACAAAAAGCATCATGTATGTATAGTTTAATACTAAGGACCGAAAACCAATCACAAAGAGCATTTTTTATGGCAGAAAAACCGCCACCAGTCTCGAGACATGTTTTTTAAAAGTTGAACTTACATTAATTTTACATGGCTTTCTAAACATGCGGTTCTCTTGTGCGAGACGCGAGTGCAATGGTGTTAGACTTCCCTCTAGCAAATGCGATAAATATGCGTTCTGTGTGAACAGCTTGTTTTCAATTTTGATGTAAACAACATCTTCTCCGCATTGATGTTCTCTTGTTCCGTAAAATTTTGAATGAGCAGCGCATCAGTGGGTTCAACTGGATAGGCTAAAAAAAGCATTAAAGGGGTCATCGGATGCAAAATTCACTTTTCAAGTTGTTTGAACATAAATGTGTGTTGGAAGTGTGTGTACACATCCATCCTATAATGATAAAAATCCACCCAGTGGTTTTTTTTAAATCCCTATTTTAAAATTCTCTCTCAAATCAGGCTGTTCTGAGAGTCCTGTCAGAATGATGTAGTTCTGTACAGACCCCTCCCACGATAGTTGATTGACAAGACTGTCTTACCTTAGACCTGCCCTGAGTGAGCTGAGAGCTGTCCGCCATTGTGTCGACTCTGGTGAAGGGCAAGACAAGATGTCCCCGATTAAGCGATTGAAGTGTTTGTTTGGATGAAATAACGAATATAGCAGTCATCAGTTACTCCTGACATCTGAGCCACTGAAGACGCAAAGGATTAATGTTACTTTCACTTTGAAGGGAATGCGCCGATCCCCGATCTACATAAATGCATCTATATTCGCACAAATCATTCGTGATCCAGCTTTATCTACAGAAGAAGTGAGCATAAGGGTTTTTATGAATCTTTGCAAATCGCCTTTCCTAATAATGTGCTAGTTAGCCAGTTTTGTGGCTGAAGTTTAGTATGCTCCATAGATATATATACCTAGATGCCTCATTATCGACTGTTTCTATGGGCCGCAATACGTAAGCCATCCGCCTTTTTTTTTTTTGTACGGTCTGCGAATCTTTGAGCGCATTGACTGTGTGCGTCTACAACAGCAAGTTATGCGCTTGTATATCTTTGAATATTCATTGATTACTATGGTGAATGCGAGAAGGCTGCCACGTCAACATATCTGGAGCGGTCGAATAGGGATCTACACATATCTATGGTCTGCTCATCACTCCACGGAAGAGAGGGGCGGAGTCAGCAGAGCTCACTGGCATTTAAAGGGACATGGACTAGATCAGTGTGCTGAAAACAGAGCTGATTTTCACAGGGTAAAGAAGGTGTTTTTTACTCTACCATTGAGAATTTTTAACTAAAGTATGTTATAGACTTTTCATTAAGACCCTAAAGAATCATATCAACTTGTGTGAAATGGGCATTCGGTGACCCCTTTAAAATGCAATGACACCTACATCGTCATCGCATCTTGTGCGCCACTGATAAGGCTGCCCGACGGACACCTAAAATTCAAATGCAATGTTTTTGCATTCGAATATGGATTTTTATTTTAAATTCGACGAATATTTGAAATTCCAATTTTTTTTGACAGCCCTAGTTTGAACTAAAAATGTTTTAAGGGCATAACTGCTATTAAATTAATTCAACTTTATAATCAAGTTTATTAAGACACGTATATAACAATTTAGTTATTTTTTAAGTAGGAACATTAAAATGCTAATGAATAAATAGACACAAATTAGTGATACAAATAAAAGAAACAAGTAAGACAAGATCAGTTAGGATGGATGAAAATGTCCACCAAGTGATGGCATGGTAAAGGATGCTTGCAAACATACCTCTTCTTGGGGCTCAGATAGCAGGTCCTGCGAGGACTGAGAGGATGACGGAACATCCCGAGACAAGCGTATTCAGGGTTTACAGCAAAAAAAATCCTGAGCCTGAACTTTTTTCCGAGGGTTGGGGGTTTGGGGGGGTGGACACATACACAGGGTTATTTGGCAAACAAACAAACAAAAAAAAACATTTAAAAATGATTTTTCTTGAAACTACCTGATAAATAAACTAATAAAACAAAATGGTACAAATAAATGCTGCATACGCAAAGAATGCAATGACTGTGGCAACTTTAACATTTGAAATGATACTATGGCAAAGTTACTGCTTTCTTTATTCAAACTGATTTTTTTTTCATGAATATATGATTGTCCTGAAGAAAGAAAGCTGTATCATACACTTGGAAAATTATGAGCTGAAAAACAGGCTTTAATATGACTATAAACTAATGTGAGGCAATAATAATTGGCTCAAATAAAGTATCAAAACCAAGTAATTACATGGTTTCACTGTTAAAATACATGTAATATGCCTATATTATAAAAAAAAAAAAAAAAACCTGCAGAGGGCACCAACAGACTGGTGATATTTCATGTGTTTCAACGACGTTTAAATCCATTTAATTTTAATGTTTGGCCACATGCAAAGTCAGAAACTTTTATTTTGAAATCGCGATGTACAATCAGTCGCGTAATTAGAAATATTTATAAGGTTTATAAATGATTTACGTCACAAATCTAATGAGATAATGAGTTTTCCCAGATGAACGTAAACTCACCACATTTACAGAGGAAGAGTTTAGCTCCTTTCACACATACAGTCTACTGGTAAATTAAAATCCTTTTCTAAACTACCAGTAAATTTGTTCTGGCAATCATATAGTTCTTGATGACATAATTATTTTGAGCTGTTTACAAAGCTCTGCTGCTTTTGTAATAGTTTTTCTATGTAAATATGGCGCTAAATAGCCATCTTTGACCATTGCGCCTCGCAGCTTTTTCAATGTGTCGCGTGCTCCAGACGCTGCTGCTTCTTTTCCATTTCTCTGCTATTATGCGCGTCTGGTGTTTATAAGAGCAAAAACTTCTGTTGAGAGTGAAAGCTGTGTTCCTCTCATACCATTGGTAGGCGAACTCATGAACTCGAACGTGATATCAACAAGTTTTTTTTAAATGTAGGACTATCTTTTTTTAAGCTGCCAAACGCCACACGCCGGAGATCCGGCACGGTGCTGGAGAACTTTAAGCCCTGCGTATTGTGTCCTTGGTGGACATCATAGAAAGAAGAGAGATGGTGTGGTCCTGCTCCAATTCCTCATCCCCAAATCCCTGCAGGGGGCCCGTTTATGCCAGCAGCAGCAGCACGGCCCTCATTCAACCGCTCCAAACCCTCAAGCAGATAAGCCTGGAAATTTTCCAGGTTAGTGCTCGTTCCTGATTTTTTTTTTTTTTAAAAAAGTAAACATTAAATAACCAACTCACTTATAATACAAATTAATTAATGATTAATAAATTAATCAACATAAATGAACCTTACAGGGTATGAAACGGTTGAGGTGGTTGTGAAAGGACTCCAGGGATGTGGACCCTCGAGCGCAGCGGTAGACAGGAAGTGTGAGCCCTCCCTTTGTTATACTTCCTGTCTGGGTGTACAGCTGCACTCCAGAAGGGTCCTGGATGCAGGGAAGATGGCACCTTCGGGTGTCCCAGATGACGGCCATCCTCTCCTGGTCCACCAAGGGGATGCCCATGGTTTCCCTGGCGTCCTTGAAGGCCTCCAGCATCTCTCCAATCAGCCATTCTGTCTCCTCCACGCCTCGCGTGCAGCGGCGGCAGTGCTGCGCCAGCTGTTTGGAGCTGAGCCTGCTGGTAAGCAGCTCATCTGTAAGGCCCATGATGCCCTGCCGTTGCTCCAGCTCCCTCCTTTTTGCCTCCCGCAGAAGGGCCACATCTCCCTCATCCCACACGAAAATGCAGGCAGAGAGCTTTGCCATGAACAGGCCGTAGAGTGGGTGACTGTCAGTGTGCAAACCTGCTGCGAAGCGCTGCAGGAAGTGCCACACATCCAGACGAACCACCAGATCATCCCAGCCACTGAACATGGAGTCCATATAGAGAAGTGTGGGGGGTGCCACTCCAGCCACTTGCACCTGTTCACTAGGCTTGTAATCATGGGCAGCAACCCCTGACCCTCATGTGAGGTGAGCACGGACATGAGGACCTGCCCGTGCTCATTCCCCACATTGGTGACCCAGGCTGCGGTGCCAGTGGCTGCTCCTGCCAGTTTTTTGACCACCTGTTGTTGAAAAACAGAAGATTCAATAAGCTCCAAACATGCCTACATGCTACAGTTGAGTATAAAATAATCTGTGATTAATAAGTTACCTTTTTTGTGGAGTCCATCTTCAGAATGGATCCAAAGACAGAGGTGACCCTGGCTTTGAGCTCGTCATACCGAGACTGGACATCCTCTGCGTGGACATAGAGGAGCCACTTGGTGGTCTGCACAGGCGGCATGGTTGGTGGAGGTGTGACGGGCCGCGTGGTGGTGCCCTGTAAGCGGTCACATGCAGCGAAGTATTGCAGTGACCTCTCCATCCAGTCCTCACTATGTTGTTCACACAGTGTGGGATACAGTATTAGAGACATTGTTGCCGAGAGAGCCCTCCCTCATCAGCTTCGCCACATGTATATCACAAGAGAACCTGTTTAAACATACAGATAAACCAAGTCAAAGATTATTAAAATTCATTTAAAATGTCACTTTTTGTTCTCTTGAGCAGAGAGAAAGGTGTGATGTTTCCCAGACCAAGAAAAACTGACTGTACAAAAAAGATGTTTGATGTGCGGGATATCACAACACATATCTTTGCTGAATGAGACATCACACAAGTCTGGCAAGGTCACCCACAGTGTGTCAGTGTCAGCAGATATACAAGAACACAGAGGTAAGTGCAAACAACAGTAGGTTTATTGAACAGTGGTAGTGGAGTGAAGCAAGGTGGAGAGTCCAGGTGAGTGCGCTGGGAATGACAATGTTCAATAGAGTCTTATCTGAGCTTAACAAGTCCTTATTCCTTTTCCAGGGGATCCAGTGGGAACAACAGAGCGTGGAGACGGTGGAGCACAGGAACAGTGGAGAACGGAGATCAGCACACGGGAACAACTAGGAGGTAGACAAAGGTAAGTGAGTCAGGTAGGTAACACATACTATGTTTGAGACCAGACAGTGACGGCTTGGGAGGAGTGTGTTGATATAGTGCTCTTGATTAGTGGAGACAGGTGGCGGTGCTCAGTAATCAGGTGATTGTGATCTGGTGAATGTCGTTGATGGTGACTGTGGTGACTGTGATTCCCTGACAGTACCCCCTCCTCCAGGGGCGGCTCCTGACGCCCCACGACGGCGACGGGGCCGGCCACGGCCTCTGGGTGCGG
>JAFVLL020036841.1:51763-61941 GCA_021397915.2 Tor tambroides | reverse complement strand
AGACTCTTGATGCACTGACTCCAGCTTCAGTCCACTCCTTGTGAAGCTCTCCCAAGTGTTTGAATTGGCTTTGCTTGACAGTATTCTCAAGCTTGAGGTCATCCCTGTTGCTTTCTCTACCCAATTTCTTCCTTCCAGTCAACTTTGCATTTAATATGCTTTGATACAGCACTCAGTGAAAAGCCACCCCTTTCATTAATGACCTTCTGTGACTTACCCTCTTTGTGGAGGGTGTCAATAATTGTTTTCTGGATCATTGCCAAGTCAGCAGTCTTCTCCATTATTGTGGTTTCAAAGAACAAGAGATACCCAGAATTTATACTGTAGGGATGGTCATTTAATGAAACTCAAATAAAAATATGCTAATATTTTGAGAGAGTGGATCTTTGACTTCAAAATTAAGTCATCAAATCATCAAAATTAAAACAAAAAACTTGTTAAATGTTTTACTTTACATGTAATGAATCTAGAATACAAGTTTCACTTTTTGAAATGTTACAAAAAAATTAACAATATTAATTAATAATATTTGATGCACTTGTGTGTGCATATACAGTGTGTGTGTGTATGTGTGTATATATATACTGTATATGCACACACATGTGCATCGAAATATTAATTAATATTGTTAATTTTTTATATATATCTTCCAGAATCTGGCAGTAAGTTTTAGGGGCTCATTTTTAGTCCATCTCCTATCCT
This sequence comes from Tor tambroides, assembly GCA_021397915.2. Taxonomy (NCBI): domain Eukaryota; kingdom Metazoa; phylum Chordata; class Actinopteri; order Cypriniformes; family Cyprinidae; genus Tor; species Tor tambroides. The sequence goes on along the minus strand of JAFVLL020036841.1, from coordinate 61,239 downwards.
GAAAAGTCTCTCTTGCAGAGATTGAGTAAAATGAGCTCCTAAAACATACTGAAGATAAATTAATAGATAAATTCTTCAAACAGAGGTACAAGAGGATGTGGTGCTGGTCCTTCAAGAGTCACTCAAAACCTATCTGTCTATAAAGCCTATGAAAAAGTCGTAATGTATTTCACAACACTTCAGCATGCTATTCTTATTAAGTGAAGGTAATTTTTTTAGGATTTTTTACCCAAGCAAAGTCCCTGACAACCTGACCCATTGCACTTGTAGAGGCTCCGGGTAGGTTGCAGTTCTGGAAAATGATGGTGGTGGAGACTAAATGGTTCCTGATGGTTTCTCATGTAATTCTTCAAATTAATTCTTCATTCTTTTGTAGTTAACATGTCTTTTCTTCTCCACCTGTTTTTGACTCTGCTGAACCAATGAGCATTTCGCTGCCCAATGGTCAAGCCCTAACTTTGCAAATTCTATTATTGCATTAGTATTGCATCCTCCTCATGGGCATTTAATAATTTTTGACTTTTAGTCTGAGTTAAATCTCTTTGTTTTGTCTGTAAAAGAAAACCTGCCTTTTTTCCTTTCTTTTGCATTCACAGTCCAGCATGCAGATTATTTTTAGTTTTTGCCTTTATTTAAATAGGACAGTATATTAGACAGGAAGTGAAGTGGGAGGGTGGGGTTTGGGAAAGGTCCACTGGCCAGGACTCAAACTCGTGACGCCCAAAGAGCAACAGCGCTATATGTTGGCACACTGCCCACGAGGATATTGGTGCTGACTGTGGATTAGTTTTAATCATGTTAAACCAGTTAAAAGTTAAATGTTTTATTTAATACATTACATTTTTGCTCAATTACAATACTATTGCATGCAGTTACAATATTACTCAATTAAGAGATAAATGTTGGTTTAATCCAGTCTTAACATATTTATTTGTGTATATTTGCCCAAGAAAATCGGATGATTTGATCATTTGGATAATTATAAAAAATGCATGTACAGTTTTGTTCTAATGTTATGAATTATTTTAATTATATTGGAACTGCAAGTTGTTTATTGCAGCAATTCGTTTGATTGGTTTTTGAATAGCTGTTTGATAGTGTTTCACATTTATGATTTTCATCTCTCTACAGGTTGAGATGTTGTGGTGTCACAGATGAAGGTTGTGCTGCTCTGGCTTCAGCTCTGAGATCAAACCCCTCACACCTGAGAGAACTGAATCTGTCATTGAATAAACTAGGAGATTCTAGTGTGAAGCTGCTCTCTACTGTACTGGAGGATCCTCAATGTAAACTGGAGAAACTGAGGTAAGATCTTTCAGTATTTGACTCTCACAGGCTATGTAGTAAACAGTGTCATGAATTAAGACAGACATTTTGTATAAAATACAGGAATAGTCCATACAAGAAATATTTATCCTGCTTAATTTTTATGTGCAAAATTTATCATCTGTAATACTGTTATGTAACCATTAGATGGCTCTAAAGCCCTATAGAAATGTATATCCATGACTTTTTTTCCCCCAGTTATAATTACTCGCATGTATTAGGTTTTGCATTTGGACATATCATTATTAAAGACTACTTTTTGTCAAAGTTACCCCCCCCCCTCCCCCTGAAATTCATCTGAAGTGACAATTTTTGCAATATTATTACAATAAATCTGGATACAGAAAAAAAAAAAAAACATTTTGTTACTCATGCTAGCTATACATATAATAGCTTGATCAGTTACACGAAAGTAATCAGAATAAATATACAGTGGATATAAAAAGTCTACACACCCCTGTTAAAATGCCAGGTTTCTGTGATGTAAAAAAATGAGACCAAGATAAATCATTTCAGAACTTTTTCCACCTTTAATATAAACTATAACCCATACAACTAAATTAAAAAACAAACTGAAATCTTTTAGGAAAGGTGGAGTAAAAATAAAAAACTAAAATAATGTGGTTGCATAAGTGTGCACACCCTTAAACTAATACTTTGTTGAAGCACCTTTTGATTTTATTACACCACTCAGTCTTTTTGGGTATGAGTCTATCAGCATGACACATCTTGACTTTACAATATTTGCGCACTCTTCTTTGCAAAAATGCTCCAAATCTGTCAGATTGCGAGGGCATCTCCTGTGCACAGCCCTCTTCAGATCACCCCACAGGTTTTCAATGGGATTCAGGTCTGGGCTCTGGCTGGGCCATTCCAAAACTTTATCTTCTTCTGGTGAAGCCATTCTTTTGTTGATTTGGATGTATGCTTTGGGTCGTTGTCTTGCTGAAAGATGAAGTTCCTCTTCATCTTCAGCTTTCTAGCAGAAGCCTGAAGGTTTTGTGCCAGTATTGACTGGTATTTGGAATTGCTCATGATTCCCTCCACCTTGACTAAGGCCCCAGTTCCAGCTGAAGATAACCAGCCCCAAAGCATGATGCCGCCACCACCATGCTTCACTGTGGGTATGGTGTTCCTTTGGTGATGTGCAGCGTTGTTTTTATGCCATACATACCTTCTGGAATTATGACCAAAAAGTTCAACCTTGGTTTCATCAGACCATAACACATTTTCCCACATGCTTTCAGGAGACTTATAATGTGTTTTTGCTAAATTTAGCCAGGCTTGGATGTTTTTCTTGCCACCCTATTCCATGCCCGGACATATGAAGAATATGGGAGACTGTTGTCACATGTACTACACCGCCAGTACTTACCAGAAATTCCTGAAGCTCCTTTAATGTTGCTGTAGGCATCTTGGCAGCCTCCCTGACCAGTTTTCTTCTCATCTTTTCATCAATTTTGGAGGGACATCCAGTGCTTGGTAATATCACTGTTGTGCCATATTTTCTCCACTTGATGATGACAGTCTTCAGTGTGTTTCATGGTATATCTGATGCCTTGGAAATTCTTTTGTACCCTTCTCCTGACTGATAGCTTTTAACAATGAGATCCCTCAGATGCTTTGGAAGCTCTCTGCAGACCATGGCTTTTGCTGAAAGATGCAACTAAGAAAATGTCAGCAAAAGCCTACTAGAACAGCTAAACTTTATTTGGGTTTAACCAGAGGCACTTTAAATGATGGAAGGATTGTACTGATTTCTTTTTAACATGAGTTTGAATGTGATTGCTTAATTCTGAACGCAGCCACATCCTTAGTTATAAGAGGGTGTGCACACTTATGCAACCACATTATTTTAGTTTTTATTTATACTCTGCCTTTCCTAAAAGATTTCAGTTTGTTTTTTAATTTAGTTGTACAGGTTATAGTTTACATCAAAGGTGGAAAAAGTTCTGAAATGATTTATCTTGGTCTTATTATTTACATCACAGAAACCTGGCATTTTAACAGGGGCGCGTAGACTTTTTATATCCACTGTAGACTCTGAGACCAGGGCGATATTTCAAAATATATAATTGAGTGTTCACATATCATGAACAGAGGCATGGTCTGTGGTCAAGTTGTGTCTCTCCTCCTCATAACCTCCACAAATCAATCAGCAATGGAAAAATTCAGGTTCACATAGCTTTATTGGCATGGTAAAAAGCTTTACGTTTGGCAAAGTTGACAGCGCTCTGGGCAGCGAATCAAGTAGTGATTGACAGCGCTCTTTTAAAATGGCATTAGTCATTGTCAGATACAGTACATTGAGTACTCGGGAGAAATATGATCTAATCGAAGCAAATATGATACAACTGAAGACTGTAACTGTATGTCGATAACCAGGTCCTGTAGTGATTGGGCTAAATCAAGACACTTACCTCGAGTATCCAGTGTCCTGATAACTATGATGATCATTCATCTGTGCTATTCCTAAGAAATCATATCAATAATGTAGTGTAGCAGCAGATAAACCGATAACATAATAATAAAAAACTCCTATCTTTATATCACTAAAATGAAACAAGAAGCCACGCTTACAGACTCTCACGTCCACACATGTAAACACAACACTGACGTCTTCACTTCCAGGTCAAGAAGCAGTCAATCATAAACTCAGTAGCCAATGAGGACTGTTATCCCCGCCCCCATGAGAGATTTATGCCAGAATGGCGAACGAAACTGAGGAAAACTTCAGAAGCATAAATGGAAACTCTAGAAACGCATTTGTAAGTACAGATCAATGAAAGAAAGAGGAGAAAACAGCAAAACATGCAGTGTATTTTTTTTTTTTAGTTTCAAATACATTTTATTCAGTTTCAGTTTATATCTTCGTTTGTTTCTTGAAAAGTTACGTTCATTTTTGTTGGCACAAAAGAAATTCCATAAGAGTCTCCACAATGGGACTGAAGAGCTTGTCTGTGTATGAGCCACCGTCACTGACGACAGCAGCAACGAGCGCTCAGCGTGATTTCAAAAGCAATGCATTTTAGCGTCAGATCGCCTTTAACACAAATTAACAAAATTAATACTCTGCTACTCAACTAGAGATATTTCATTCGTTACAGATATGTCTGTACCACGAAATTGTTAAAAAAGTAACTTTTCAGTGAAGTTGGAGTCTCATTTACAGCACAGGGGAATATACGATCTGTCCATTTACACGGCAGGTGCAAATGCACGTGTCCGATTCATATCTGATTTATTTCCACATATGATTGAGGCCTGAAACCGATTAGAGAATATTAGGGGTGTGAATCGGTTGGTTTGTCACGATACGATACGATATCGATTCTCATACCCAGCGATGCGATATTTGCCGATACCTCAAAAAATTCTATGATATGATTACGATTCGATACAAGAGTATATCGATCCATATATCGATATTATGATATTATGTACCTATTTTAAACAAACATCTACATTTTTATTAACTCACAAATACAACCAAAATATATAACATGAACATTTATCTGAAATTTTCCTAGGTTTACAAGTTTTCCTAGGTCTGCATGCAACAAAGTGGGCAGGCAATATGCTAATGTTTCATGTTGATGTCAACATGAAACGGCTTGGGATTCGTTTTAAAAATGACTCATTTAAATGATTCAGAGTCGACTCTTTCTTTTGAGAGACAATAACTTTTTATATGCAGTGCACTTTCAGATTTAAAACTTTGCAGGAATTTTCATTCACTTAGAGCTGCATGAAAGGCAATTTTCAATTTGTCACACAGTTTATCCAACCTAGGCTCATTGGAAATACGTGCCTCTTCATACATTTCTGCAAAACTGAAAAAACGTACCTATACATACAAATCGCTGCAGTTTCCAGTTGAAATGAACACTAGAGGCAGTAAAACTCTGACAACTTTTATTCCTTTTCACACAAAAGTATGATTTACAGGTATATTTTTGATTAATAAAGGCTAATTTTCACACAATTAGTTGCAGAATGTTATGTTATGACTTCATTTTCTTTTAACATCTACTGCGATTTGAAAACTGATACTTTTGAGCGTTATGCGTCACATATACAGCTTCATATGCATGAGTTTTCTAATACAGTAGATTTTCAATTATCTCATGCGTTACGGCGTTGCACTTAAGTGATGAAGAGCTCTGGTATGAATCCCCGTGAAACTACGGTTCGACTAAACAGCTCAAATCCGCATAAGGAAGTTAAAATAGCATGGCTACATCAGTGAATACGTTATATTACTTTTGCATTTATTAACACTGCTCCCGGGTAGGTTTAGGTTTGGGTTTGGTGTGAGGATATTTACAACATGATAGAGCATTAAACTTTAGCGACACTCACCAGATATTTGAATTATGAATGGCCGCAAAACGTACCTCAAGCAGCATAATAAAAACGCTGCAATACGTGCCTGTACCAACGTAATAAAAGCGTGCCACGGTCACGTATTAAACGTGTGTTTTAGCGCCACTCTCTGGACATTTCACTTTGAAACTGCCGCGAAACGTGCAGTAAGGTACATAATTGCGGGGTTGCAGAAATGTATGTAGAGGCTCGTATTTCCAATGAGCCTGGGTTGAGTTTATCTTTAAGCATATTTAAAACTCCAGCTAGACCTGGTGGACAACATTAAAAACATGATTTTCACCACAGGGGTCTTTAAATATTTTGTTAAATTTAGATGTTTTATGATCATGTTTTATGTTCTGTGACATTTAGAGCTCAGTCCAATGATTCATTAAACATTGATTTGTGCTGTAAGTTTGTACTTTATCTTTAATAATGGATTCACAGATAAAGTGAAGAGTGTGTCATTGTTCTCTACAGGTTGAGTGGTTGTGGCGTCACAGATGAAGGTTGTGCTGCTCTGACTTCAGCTCTGAGATCAAACCCCTCACACCTGACAGAACTGGATCTCTCCGAGAATAAACTGGGAAAATCAGGAGTGAAGTTACTCTCTGATCTGAAGAATGATCCACATTGTAAACTGAAGACATTATACTATTGTGAGTGTTTGTTTAAAATGACTAAATTTCAGTATCAGACCTCCTGTGTGTGTGTGACTGGAGAATATAAGATAATGATTCAGCTTCACTTTAGTCTCTGTACTTTAAACTGTGTTTAATTCTTAGATGTGACTGATTTATGAATATATGAATATTTTCATCTCTTAAAGTGTCTGTAAATGATAGTAGTTGTTGATCATTCAGTGTTATTAATCTATGATCAGTTGTTCATTCATATCTCTGGCTGTAATATGAATATTCTGTGATGTTTCTGAAATGGATCTGCTGATGACAGCAGTAATGTCTCATACTCATATCTGACTGTATGTGTGTTTTATTGTAGACTCTCAGTGTTTAGACATCCTCAGGATCAGCTGATGATGAATAAGGAGCCGCTACAGAGATGTCACAGACACACAATCAACAGAGACTGAAGACACAGAGACACACAGCATCACACTGACTCTCGTGTGTGTGACTTTACATCACTTTCTGCTCATGAACATGAAACGTGAAGAGAAATAGCTCACTATTGCAGCAGTATATGGTTTATCAGTGTTTATCAGTGTCAGTGTATAATGTATTTATAATGCTATGCTAATCAACATAGCCTTTATCACTGTATAGATTACTCTAAAATAATATATTTTCTGCCTCATTCTGTGATTAGAAACCACAGCAGTCCACAGAACGAAGTTATTTCAAACACTCGATTGATGGTATAACAAGTTTGGAGTAAAGATATGTTGTCATTCTCATATATTGTTGTACTTTGATGCTGTATTAAGTAGAGACAGGAAAAACAAATAAAGCTATCACTCAAGATTTCTATAATTATCATGACAAATCATTATCATGAATTCTTTTGGGCACAATAATCATGTAGTGGAAAATCTGATTTTGTGATAGCTCTGTTTCCACAAAGTCTTCACATTATTTTGCTGGTTTCTTGCATTTTTCCTCCTGCGTCTGAACACAGTAAATCACTAATTGCGATGTTAACACATATTACACTTGAATGCTTTGGGCCCCCTTAAAATCATGTTCACGGGGTTATTATGATAGGAAAATCAAACAAAAATCACAGAATGTTCCTCTAATGTTCACATATATTTTCCTTTTGCTTATTTTTTTGAGGAACCAAATAAGAACGGTCCAGAATTGATCCCTGTAGGTTATTTTTTTTTTTGTAACCAAAAGCTAATCTTCCCAAAATGTTGCTGGGAGTTTATTTATTTTTTTAGTAAAGTTCTCTATCTTTAGGTTTTATGTTCTTAAACTAAAGGGAATCTATATAGAATATTCCTCCAAGGTTATTTCTAGGTTTTATTTTTTAAACCCATGCAAATTCTTTTCTCACAATCATAAACTACATTTTGCAAAAATACATGACTGACAATAGTGTAATACAGCATTCAGACTAATAAAATGTAGAGCTCAGATGACAATCCAACTTCATAACTAAAATGTTAAACTAGTGTTGAAAAACATGCATTGTTTGCTGTATATATCATGAATACATTTCATGTTTTAAAACTTAGTTGTAAGTTCTTAGTCTTAGTTGAAGTTGACAGCTAATGTTGAATTCACAACTCTCTCCTCTATTTTAGTTAACAAATTCAGCCTTACATCTTAATTTAATCCTATATATGATGGCTGATGTGCTCGGATAATTTTATTTTAACAATATAGATCAAAACAAACCTGGTTTGTATATATTGATTATTGACGTTCGTTCATCCAAAGCATATCGTATAAAACAGGGATCCTCAAATCTGTCTCTTGACATCTACTTTCCTGCAGAGTTTAGCTTCAACCCTAATCAAGCCCACCTGAACAAACTAATCAAGGTTTTCAGGATCACTAGAAAGTTACAGGTGGGTGAATCTGATCAAGGTCAGATCTAAACTCTGCAGGAACATGGATCTTGAGGGCCAGATTTGAGGATCCCTGCTATAAAGTGTCGCATACATTTTCAGCACATTTTTATTTTTTTTGGTGAACTATTCCTTTAAATGAAAAAAGTAGTGGCTCAGAATTGACTGGATGGAGTGGAACCGATGGTGAAAAGACTTTTGACCTTGTTTTAGTTTGAAAACTCTGGGGATGCGTTTTATGGTTATGTGACATGGGTTTTCAGTTGTGTGGACGGAGATCGTTTCTGAAACCCAGTGAAAATGCCAGTGTAGACGAAGATCGTTTTTGTATTAAAATGATAACGCACTAGTGTAAACTGGGCCTTAGATGCACTAAGAAAGAGAATTCTGATGTTTTTCAAAATTGCAACTGAACCATTAATTTAATAACATCATGACTCATTTGTATGTGTTGTTAAATATGGATGTATTTATTTAATACTTGGATGAAGAGCACATCTCAGGAACATTTCATACAGTCCATACACAGAGGATCATATAAATTCTGAAAGATTCATAAACTTTTTTTGTAAAAGTGCTCAAACTAAACACGCAATTTTTCCAAATCTCTGTGCCAATGGGAAAAGCAATGCTTTAGAGGTGTGTGTGTGTTCTGTACACATTGTTTCTTAAATTCAGAACTGTTAATGTAATATTTATTCATAAATCATTATTATGTAACATCACAAGGTGAAATGGATTTTGAGCCAAGCGTCTGTCACAGATCCTCAGACAGGATTGGTGTAGTTGACGGGGAAGAGTCCGGTTCTCCCGCGCAGAACACCTTTCCACCAGAAACGATCAGACTGATCTAAAACCTCGATAACATCTCCAGCGTGAAAGTTCAGCTCATCTGCGTCCTCCGCAGTGAAGTCATACATGGCTCGAACCTGCAGCGCAGACGCCTGCGCACACAAACAGAACTGGCTCATTCAGCACTCTAATGCTTATGCATTATTTGTACATATTATGTGCATAAGATGACCTAATGTCACCTGTGTGTGTGTGTGTGTGTGTGTGAGAGAGAGAGAGAGTGTGTGTGTGTGTGTACTTGTTTTTTCTATCCTGGTGGGGACTTAGACCTGAATACACACAGCCTCATGGGGACTTGAGTCACGGTGGGGACCTAAATTGAGGTCTCCACGGGTAAACAAGCTTATAAATCACACAGAATGAAGTTTTTTGAAAATGTAAAAATGCAGAAAAT
>JAFVLL020036841.1:29240-51663 GCA_021397915.2 Tor tambroides | reverse complement strand
GCCATTGCATTAATAAACTCAATGGAATTGTATGTTATTGGTTGTAATGATCACCGCAAAAAAAAAAAAAAAACTCCACTGTTATCACACATCACAAAATTTCCTCATATCGTGCAGGACTATTAGAAAGGCAAAATCAATGCAAATCAGTGGATATGTCTGCTATAATGATTTAAAAAGACAATTGATTGAACTCCTGTTATTCAATTTCAGCACTAATAGAGGATACTGCATTTCTTCTTTCCAGGCTGCAGCAGTATCGGGCAGGCCAGCGACGGGGGGTGGGTGGGGGCTCGTCACAGCCGACCATTGATACGTCGCAAGTTCCAGTGTACAGTGCTGCTTCGTCGAGGCAACTTGCCATCAACCAAGCCATCATCCATGACCTCATCATTGGCTGCTGCCTGCCCCTATCAATAGTGGAGAATCAACATTTCTGACATTTTCTACACACCATTGATGAGAGGTACACCCCAATCACCAGATCAACCATAGCCTTCAAACAGATACCTCAACTAGTGACCAGAGTCAAAGAGTGTCAGATCGCACCTTGAGGTCTTACCTAGGAGTAACAGCTCATGTTTGTAACTCCACAGCTAATGAATACACTCTGAAGTCCTTCCTCCTTGACTGCAGAAGATTTAAAGAGCGTCACAGTGCTGACAACATTGTAGCTGCATTCGATGAAATATTGGAAGAATACAATATAAATGATAAGGTAGAATTTATTATCAAAGATAACGCATCTAACATGAAAAAAGCTTTTAAATTTGTGATGGCAGAAGACCACTCCGATGATAGTGAGGATGAGGAGGACATGGTTGGTGAACCGTTGGATAGGAACTTTACCCTAGGTTCCTGGCAACGGCTGTCCTGTTTTGCTCACAGTCTTCAGCTAGTAGTGGGCGATGGATTAAAGGAGGTGAAGTGCCTTTCTTAAGCAATCTCCAAAGTGTCAAAGCTTGCAACTCTACTGCATAGCAGCACAATTTTCAAAGACAAGTTTGAGGCAGTATTTGGCAAAGGTAAAGGCGTTCTAGTGGCCACTGTAACACGATGGAATTCCACCTTCAAGCAAATACATGCCATCACGGAGCTGGAAGAAATGTTGACTTCACAACAGAATAATACGCTGATTAACACTCAAACAATAGCGTTCTAACTATGTTATTCACAAATAAAGTGACGCATTTTCTGTTCTCATGCCGACAACATCACCTACGCACTTTTTCCAACTCGTCTCTCACGCTCTCTGACTCGCCCTGACTGACAATCTCGCTGGCCAATCACAGTTGCCCTACCTGACATTAGGCGGGATTAAGTCACTTTTTAACCAATAACATTAAATCAAACACAACTTGTTGACACAAACATGTCTGAACAAGTACATTATTTTCCCCAATAGAAATACTTTTGTCACAGAAAAAAAAAGTAAATAAATAAATGCAAATAAAGTATCCTACAGAAATAGAAATTAACCCAGGGTTACAATTGCTTTCGGAGGTGAATGCTGCTGTTTGGGAACGCAGTTGTGTAAGACAATTACACAAACATTTTGATGACAGACTTTGCTCTGGCATTTCAGAACGACCATAACAACATTTCAGATGCTATGAATGAGATCAGTCCGCTGCTAGTCAAGTTATCCCGCCTCATAGCGCAAAGTCACATTACTTTTTTGATGCGCTTGGAGGAATTTATTCGCAAAATGAGTTTCCATCTCCTATTATTCATTCGCATTAACCCTTTTTCGCACAAGTCAAAAAACACCTCAAGCGAGCATAAAAACCTTTTTTTTTTTTTGTGTTTCCATCACTCGTTTTCTCATGCGATACTTCAAAATGCGCATTAAAACAGGGTGATGGAAACCCAGCTACTGATGTTGACATGTTCCACAGGCTCTGAGATTCCTGCCCACACAGGAACCTGGACCACAGCTAAGACCATGTGATGCACACACTCCCATGAGTTTTTTTTTTTTAGAGCACATAAACATTATACACTTTGGAAATGCCAGGTATGTGATGTACAAAAGATGTTGTTCTTCTGAACTTTCTCTTTGTCAAAGAAACCTATTCTACTCAGCTGTTTTCAACATAACAACAAACAATGTTTTTTTTTTTGTTTTTTTTAGCAGCAAATCAGAATATTAGAACGATTTCTGAAGGATCATGTGACTGGAGTAATGATGTTTAAAAATTCAACTTTGAAATTCAGCTTTGATTGTTCCTAACAAAGTGTTTTACTGCACTCGCAAGTGAATCTCAAGTTATTTTGTGTGATAGTTAAATATATTCTAAATAAACTACAAAAAAAAAAAATATAAATATGTTTTGTCCTCACATTATTTCTTGTAACTCTTCCCTCTCAGTCACACACCTGACTGAAAGGCTCATTATGCAGGCCTTTGTCTTCTCAGGTGTGAATCGCACTATTATTCATGATCATTCATGCCTCCTCACATACAGGCTTTCTAGAAAAAAAAATTCTAGGAAAATTTAAATCAATATACCGTTTTCTGTGAATGAGTGAACAGAATGATTTTTACATCATTTTGAAGCAAAAACTGAGCTACAAGATCCAGTTCTCCAAAGTCTTGTGAACAAATGTTCTGTTTGTGTTTTATGGCCTTATTTCAGTGAATTTTAGTTTTTCACTAACCACGCATAAACGTTGCTTTCTTAAAAACACCATAATGTACATACATGCTGCTCACATATTATTGTAGCCCAGTTTGTACTGATTACAGTGTTATTAGACTTTAGCTATTTATATGTTTATAAGTAACTGAAAAAAGCACAAATGTCAGGGCATGTCAAAACTTCTCCAGGGCCCCAAAACACCCTCAGACCCCAGAGGGTAACCCTTTTTTGCCATGGCAAAAGCCTTTTAAATAGGGATGTCCTGATCCGTTTTTTTGTACCCCAGTTCCAAATCATTGAATTGAGTATCTGTCGATACTAAGTCCCAATCCGATACTTGTATATTCCTAGTGTTTGATGCACAATTCAAGTGTGTACACACACACACACACACACACACACACACACACACACACACACACACACACACACACACACACACACACACACACACAATCAATCAATCAATCAATCACTCCATACTAGTACAGATCCATGTAGTCAAAAGTGTGGTTACACTTTATTTTGATACTCCACTTTAGACATTCTACTAACTATAAGTAATTTTATAACTACATATCAACTACTGTCAACTAATTATCATTCATTTGCAACTACATATCTACTAACTCTCAGAGTAGACTGTTAGGGTAGGTTTAGGGTTAGTCGAATAAGTTGACATACTTGCAAAGTTTCTCATAGTGTGTTGTATGTTGCGGACCCATCAAAATAAAGTGTTAACAGATATTAAGCAGACAGTCTACTAATGACTGCTAGTTGATATGTAGTTGCAAAGTTACTTACTGTTAGTAGAATGTCTAAAGTGGACTATCGAAATAGTGTTACCAAAAGTGTTATTAATAAACAGACTTTGCAAAAAAAAATACAGACAGGGTGCAATAAAGAACAGCATAGACATATCGCCCTGCAGCTCTCGCCTGGTCGCCCACTGAAGTTAAGCAGGGTTGAGCTGGTCAGTATCTGGATGGGAGACTCCGGGGAAAACTAGGTTGCTGTTGGAAGAGGTGTTAGTGAGGCCAGCAGAGGGCGCTCACCCTGTGGTGTGTGTGGGTCCTAGCGTCCCGGTATTACAGTGGTGGGGACACTATACTGTCACAAAAAGCACAGTCTTTCAGATGAGACATTAAACCGAGGTCCTGACTCTCTGTGGTCACTAAAAATCCCATGGCACTTCTCGTAAAGAGTATGGTGTAACCTCAGTGTCCTGGCCAAATTCTCTCTACGGGCCCTTATCAATCACAGCCATGTAATAATTCCCATTCACTGAATTGGCTCGATCTCTCTCTCTCTCTCTCCTCTCCACCTGTAGCTGTGTGCGGTGAGCACTGTGGATGCTGCACACTGGTGCTGCTTAAGGAGAGATTCATTTAATCATTCATTGAGATTTTAGATGTTGTATGATCATGTGTCATTGTTCTCTACAGGTTGAGAGATTGTGGCGTCACAGATGAAGGTTGTGCTGCTCTGGCTTCAGCTCTGAGATCAAACCCCTCACACCTGAGACAACTGAGTCTGTCATTTAATAAATTAGGAGACTCAGTGAAGCCGCTTTCTGATGTCCTACAGAATCCTCACTGTAAACTGGAGAAACTGTGGTAAGATCATATATTCAAGATTCAAGATTTTTATATGTCACATACACAGTTATACAGAGTATAACCAGCAGTGAAATGTTAGTCAGGTCCGCTCCATGGACAGTGCAATTATATGCAAAACAAACACAAGAATATACATAAATATAAAAGGTAAAAAATAAATGAAGTAGAAATAAAATACAAAATAAAATGTGCAAAAAAAAATAAGTGTGCAAAGACAGTCTACTGTAGACCATAATAAATAATATAAGAAGGAATGTGCAAGAAAATGTGCAAACAGGTTGTATTTACATAGCAGCAATATGCATGGTATTATTAGTGATTATTAAGTGGCGTCATGTTGGTGATTATGAGACCGAGTTTGAGTTTAGGAGCCTGATGGCCTGGGGGAAGAAGCTCCTCCTAAGTCTCTCAGTTTTTGCCATCAGGCTACGGAAGCGCTTACCAGATGGTAGCAAAGTGAAGAGACGGTTACCAGGGTGATTTGAGTCTTTGATGATTTTTACAGCTCTGTTCTTGCAGCGTTTGAGGTAGATGTCCTGCAGGGAGGGGAGAGCAGACCCTGAGATACGCTCAGCTAAGCGCACAACTCTCTGCAAGGCTTTACAGTCTTGGTTGGAGCTGTTTCCATACCACACTGAGATGCACTGAGTCAATACACTTTCTATGGTCCCTGAATAGAAAGTTTTCAGGATTGCTGGTGAGACCCTGAATTTCCTCAGCTGTCGCAGATGGTACAGTCTTTGCCTGGCTTTCTTGACCTGTGTTTGGATGTGTGCAGTCCAAGTCAGGTTTTTCGGAGATGTTTACACCGTGTGATGGAGTTTAATTGAACTGGCTGCTTTCACCACTTGAGGTCTGCCGGTGAGGAAGTCTTGAATCCAGTCACAGAGTGAAGAGTTTAGGCCGAGGTCTGTGAGTTTAGAGGCTAGCTTGATGGGGACTATAGTGTTGAAAGCTGAGCTATAGTCAATGAATAGCAGCCTTACATAGTTCCCATTGTTGCTGTCAATGTGTGTGAGGGAAGAGTGGAGGATGTGAGAGATGGCATCTTCAGTAGATCTATTAGGGTGATAGGCAAACTGAAGAGGGTCCAAAGTAACGAGGATGGAGGAGCAAATGTGGCTCTTAACAAGTCTCTCAAAAACCTTCATGACTATTGATGTGAGGGCAACTGGTCGATAGTCATTCAGGCAAGAGGGTTTATTGTTCTTAGGCACATATACGACACAAACATTGTATGTAGTGAACAGTGTCATCGAATAAGACAGATTTGGCATAATACAGACATTTTGCATTAAATACAGATACAGGATAGTGCATATAAGAAGTATTATTATTTATCCTGCTTGAATTAGACTTTGGATGTTTTATGATATTTTATGTTGTGACATTTTAGACCTCAGTTGATTTGTGCTTTATCTAGTATAGTACTTTCTTTTTAATAACGGAATCACTGCTAAACTGATGATCTGATCTGAGAGAGACAGTACATTTACATGGACAATGATATTCTGATTTTAACACAATTAAGACAATCCTCTGATTAAGAATCTACCATGTAAACAGAGATTTTTGATTACCTTAATCCAGCTAAAGTCATACTTGAAGTTAACACAAATCGAATTAAGATTTCCTATTTTAGTCGCATTATCCAAATCAGCATAGACATGTACACACCTTAATCACACTATTTCCTTCGTGTAGGACTTTTCGCCACATTTTGCGACAGAATACTCACACGAGTGGTCAACTGTTTGACGCAAACAAAAGAGCATGGCTTCAACAATGCTGTTGTCTGTTTGCATGTATAGCATGACAAATAATTAACTGCACTTGAAGCTTTTGTAAAAATTAAAATGAAACACCCAAAACTGTATATGGCACCATAACAAAAACATATGTTGATACATGAAATTCTGGAGGGGAACGTGATGACGTGTGCCATTAATCGATCTATGTACTATAACATGTTAAATGAGAATATGAAAGGAATATTCTAAAAGCAACTCATGTAAACACCTTAATCATAATATTGTCTTATTCAGAATAAGGTAAATAATTAGATTACTAAATATCCACGTAAACGTAAAGTGAAGAGTGTGTCATTGTTCTCTACAGGTTGATTAAGTGTGGCGTCACAGATGAAGGTTGTGCTGCTCTGGCTTCAGCTCTGAGATCAAACCCCTCACACCTGAGACAACTGTATCTGTCTGAGAATAAACTAGGAGATTCAGTGAAGCTGCTTTCTGATGTCCTACAGAATCCTCACTGTAAACTGAAGAAACTGGAGTAAGATCTCTCTGACAGTCACACATCTTTGTCCTCTTTGTGTAAAACATCCTTTAATGTCAATACTATAAATAAAAATAGCAATGTTCAGTAAACACACTAAATCTCATTTCATTCATCTCCATCACATCACATGACCTGCTGGTCCTGTTTTTGACCCATTAAATATTTACTGGAGCTTTGCTTCTGGGAGTTTGACTAATAATCAACTTTCAGATAAAAATAGTTAAAACAGTTAAAAATCCAGAGCCTCTGTGATTTACTGCAGAGGATGAATCTCCCAGAGGTTTAGAGTTCAACAGACAAGAGTCTGAATGTGTTTAGTTTTAACTCAGTACTACATTGATCAAAGAGTGAATGAAAGTTATAATCACTTTAGTGTTTAATATTATATTGATAAAAGTAAAATAAGCAGGTTTGTTTTTTTGGCTGCTCTATCAGTAGTTTCATGTTCCTCTTATTTCAGGGATCAGCAAACTCGGTCCTGAGGGACACGGTCCTGCAGAGTTTTACTCCAACCCCAATCAAACACCTGAAGCAGCTAATCAGTGTCTTCATTACTAGAAAGTTAGAGGCAGGTGAGTTTGATCAGGGCTGGAGCTAAACTCTGCAGGACAGAGATCCTCCAGGACTGATCCCATCCCTGTCTTATATACTGAGAAAAATATTATTTAAGAAAAGAAAGTTCATCAAAGTGGAATATAAACAGCAAAGACAGTAAAGCTGGAGGTAAATAGGTGATGAACCAGAAGAAAAGCTCATTAACATGATCTCAGTGCATGTGCAGACAAGAGTTATTTCTTTGTACATGAAGACCTTGGCTACGTTCACACTGCAGGCAAATGTGGCCCAAATCTGATTTTTTTGCTCACACGTGACTCAGATCTGTTTTTGTCAAGACAGTGTGAACAGCACAAACCGCATGGAATCTGATCTTTTCAATTCCGATTTGTGCCACTTCCATATGTGGTACTAAATCCGATCCAGGTCAGATGTTTTGCAATGCGACCGCAATGTGAACGGTCATGTCGGATTTCATGCGGCTTTTACGTCACTCTAGATCGACATTCGTCATAATTCCGCGCTGACGAGAGACACTTAAAAGATTTTACATACCCAAAGTTATCAAGATAGTAGAGAAAAGTACTCAGTGGAAGTACAGTGATGTGTCAGAAGTCATATGTATTACAGTGACAACTCCACAAGCAAAACATGAGGACTCGTGTCATAAACGTTTCAAAACTCTGCTGTCTTTTGTCACATCCTTGTCTTTATTTTTTCATATTGCCTGCGCATAATTTCGCTGACTTCTGCTGCAGATCACATCATAAATAAACGCCTAATCGCTTACTTTATATTCTCCGTGTTTACTTCCGTATGACGGCGCGCTGCGCAAGTGGCATAAATCCACAACAATTGGGCTGCTTTTTTTTTTTTTTCTCTTTTTTTTTTTTTTCACTTTGTTCTAGGGTTTGTTTTCAACTTTGTGGGTTAACGCGACCCACTAGCGATGTATTTACCCCCTGAACATGATTGGGCTAGTTTTGGACTAGTTTTGAGAAACAATTGGCGGATTTTGTTGTGAAAATCTGGAAACCCTGTTCGTATCGTTCTTTTGCGCATGCGGGTCAGTTCAGAACCATGATCTGTTCACACTGGAAATCTGATGTTGGCCACATTTAAAACAACAATGTGAACAGCTATACAAAAAAAATCGGAAATGAGCACTAAGGCTGGCAGTGTGAACGTAGCCCTTGAGTATCTCTATTGAGTTCAGTACATTTCTATTCAGTTTTAAGCAGCAGGATGAGACCAATGATGTGTTTGATCACAAGAGTTAATAAATGAGATGTAATGGGGAACACATGGCTCCTGTGACGCAAATGTCCTCCTGTAGGTGTTTATTAGAGGAGCAAGTGACTGTTTCTCCAGACAGATCCGTCCTTATATCACTATGAAACAATATCTCACATTCAGCTCTGTGTGTCTGTTCAGTCCTGAAGCACATGACAGTTTCAAACAGCACCATTGAGCATCAACATGCAGAAATCTCATTCTATCAGCAGCAGTTTGTAGCTAAGCTTTTCATTATCTCCTCTCCTGCTCTGAGACCAGAGTCAATAACAAACACACACTTCAACTACAATTCACACTGTGTCATTGCTCTCTACAGGTTGAGTTATTGTGGTGTCACGGATGAAGGTTGTGCTGCTCTGGCTTCAGCTCTGAGATCAAACCCATCACACCTGAGACAACTGGATCTGATTGGGAATAAACTAGGAAAATCAGGAGTGAAGTTACTCTCTGATCTGATCTGACTTTAGTCTCTGTACTTTAAACTGTGTTTAATTCTGAGACGTGACTGATTTATGAATATATGAATATATTAATCTCTTACAGCATCTGTAAGTGATAGTAGTTGTTGACCATTTACTGTTATTAATCTATGATCAGTTGTTCATTCATATCTCTGGCTGTAATATGAATATTCTGTGATGTTTCTGAAATGGATCTGCTGATGACAGCAGTAATGTCTCATACTCATATCTGACTGTCTGTGTGTTTTACTGTAGGACTCTCAGTATTGAGACGTCAGTCCAGTTTCCTCAGGATCAGCTGATGGTGAATAAGGAGCCGCTACAGAGACGTCACAGTCACACAATCAACAGAGACTGAAGACACAGAGACACACAGCATCACACTGTCTCTCGTGTGTGTGTGACTTTTTACATCACTTTCTGCTTTTATACTGGACCATGAAAATGAAACGTGAAGAGAAGTAGCTCACTATTGCAGCAGTGTATGGTTTATCTGTGCTCTTCATGTCATCTCAGGTATTTTTCATAAGGATAATGTATATTTCTAATGCAATGCTAATTGACATAGCCTTTATCACTATATAGAATACTGTAAAATAATATATTTTCTTCCTCCTTCTGTGATAGAAGCACTGTGATTTAAAACACTTGATTGATGCTATAACACGAGTTTGGAGTAAAAATATGGTGTCATTCTCAAATATTATTGTACTTTGATACTGTATTAAGTAGTGACAGGAGAAACAAATAATGCTATCACTCAAGATTCTTAGAATTATCACAACGTATCATTATCATGAATTCTATTGGTCACAATAAATATGTAGTGGAAAATCTGATATTGTGATAACTCTGTTTCCATAAATCTTCGCATTATTTTGCTGGTTTCTTGCATTTTTCCTCCTGCCTCTGAACACAGTAATTGCTATATTAACACGTTACTCTTGACATTGGCTGCATGGTTAAAAAAATACCTTATGTAAAATTGCACAAGAGACAAATAAAAATGAAGAAATAAAAATTTTAAAAAATCACCCAATTGGAACCAAACCTATGCAGAAAAGTTCTCTGCAGTCTTATTAGCAAAAGTCGTCAAAACCAAGTTGAAGTTGCATTGTCGGTTTTAAACAGGACACAAAAACATTCTAAGTCAGTGAGGCCACTTTTACTAAAATAGCTATAACTCTTGAATGGAATGACATCTTTACCAAACTTGGAACAGATATGAATGAACTCAATCTTTGGTCAAATTACAAAAATTGGGGAGTTTGATCACTTGGTGGCACTATAACAGGAAAAAAACATGGAAATGGCTGTAACTCCACACACATTAGTCTGATTGACTTGAAATTTGGCATGCAGCGTCTGAGACCAAGGTGCCACCAATATCTATGAGGGCATTGGTCTATACAGTATCTTGAAAAACATCAGACAAACAAATTTGAGCACCTATTAGACGAGGCCAATTGGAGTGAAACTGTGGGCTTGTTTGACACTTGGCCCTAGAGGTCTGTGAAATAAAATTGAAAGAAATCGGCCATTAGGTGGCTCTATTGTGTTTTACACCTCGTATATCACATAATGTTTCACAAATGCATTTTTTTTTTTTTCAGAAAATCCAAAATGGCAGGGAAATATCAATAACAGAAATGAAATGTCTATGACAAACAGTCTAGGAGCTGTGAGCAATTTCGCATGTTTGATCACTTTAGTGCCACCTATAGGCCGATTGCGGTGAGTTTTTGCCAGTGTCTCCCCAAATTCTTCAGCTCTGCCATCTGGCCAAGTTTCAAATCTCTAGAATTTACGGTTTGGTCTGCACGCTCAGTTTTATGGCAGAATAATACTAGTAATAATAATTATTCACGCTGGAACCCCTAAAAACATTGTGCTTTTCAAAATATATAAAACTGACTACCATCTTGATTTCCCTTCCATGAACTTGTTGCATTAGAAAAATGGACAGAAACTCAGCATATAGAACTTGACACAGTTTTGCTTTTGTTTTCTTAATCTGTGAATATTTCGCAAATACAGTATATTTCACGAATAGGGCTATTTATTATTTATATATATAGGATTTTATTCAGTTTTTCTCCATTCATATACTTTTATTATATTTTATTTCAGCTTTATTTCAATTAACAGAAATGTTTTTACTAGTTTTAGTTAACTTTAATAACCCTACCTGAATGGTAAACATCCATTCCAGCTGTTTTAAGTCACAAATGTTTACAAATATTCACAAATTATCTAATGCCGGTCTGGGACAAAATTCCAGCCAGGCCGGAAGTCTCACAATTATCCAGGCCATTCCAAAAGCCTATAACTGTTGCAAACATAATTTACATTACTTTTAAGAATAATGACAGTAATGTTGGCAAAGTGAGAACAATGCAGGCGGCTTATTTTGTGTGTAAAATTTCCACTTTTTTATCGCATGACCCTCTTTGCTCCCCTGCAGTGCCGGGCCTGCCTGAGGGTGAACACATTTTCAGCACATTTCTATTTTTTGGGTGAAATATTTCTTTAAATGAGGAAAAAGTAGGTGGGGCTCAGAATTGACTAGATAGAGTGGAACTGATGGTGAAACTTAAGCCACACAGACCAGTCAATAGATACTTTATGAAAAATTTTCAAGATATTTTTTGGTTAAACATGCACTAAGAAAGAGAATTCTGATGTTTTTCAAAATTGTAACTGAACCATTTATTTAATAACATCATGACTCAGTTGTATGTTATTAAATATGGGTGTATTTATTTAATACTTGGATGAAGATCACATCTCAGGAACATTTCATACAGTCCATATGCAGAGGATCATAACAATTTTGAAAGATTCATAAACTTGTTTGTAAAAGTGCTTAAACTAAGCATACAATTTTTCTAAATATCTGTGCCAATAAGAAGAGCAATGCTTTAAAGGGGTGTGTGTGTGTGTGTGTGTTCTGTACACATGACAAGGTGAAAAAGTGTTTCTTAAATTCAGAACTGTTAATGTAAATTTATTCATAAATCATTATTACGCAACATCACAAGATGAAATGGATTTTGAGCCAAGCGTCTGTCACGGATCCTCAGACAGGATTGGTGTAGTTGACGGGGAAGAGTCCGGTTCTCCCACGCAGGACACCTTTCCACCAGAAACGATCAGACTGATCTAAAACCTCGATAACATCTCCAGCGTGGAAGTTCAGCTCATCTGCGTCCTCCGCAGAGAAGTCATACATGGCTCGAACCTGCAGCGCAGACGCCTGCGCACACAAACAGAACCGGCTCATTCAGCACCACTGACAGATCTAATGCTTATTCATCATTTGTACATATTAAGAGCACAACATGATCTGATGTCATATGTGTGTGTGTGTGTGTGTGTGTGTGTGTGTGTGTGTGTGTGTGTGTGTGTGTGTGCACTTGTACAGCTATCTTTTTGAGGGCCGGTTTAAGTTTTAGCCCATCGGAGTGAGGACAAAGTTGTAAAGTGATGACATTTTGTGTCTGTGTGTGTGTGTGTGTGTGATTGTAAGTGTATGTGAGTGAGTGAGTGTGTGTGTGTGTGTGTGTGTGTGTGTGTGTGTGTGTGTGTGTGTGTGTGTGTGAGTGTGTGATTGTAAGTGTATGTGTGAGTGAGTGAGTGAGTGAGTGAGTGTTTGTGTGTGTGCGTGTGTGTGTGAGTGTGTGTGTGATTGTAAGTGTGTGTGAGTGTGTGATTGTAAGTGTATGTGTGAGTGAGTGAGTGAGTGAGTGTTTGTGTGTGTGCGTGTGTGTGAGTGTGTGTGCGTGATTGTAAGTGTGTGTGTGTGTGTGTGTGAGTGTGTGATTGTAAGTGTATGTGTGAGTGAATGTTTGTGTGTGTGTGTCTGTGAATGTGTGTGTGTGTGTGTGTGTGTGTGTGTGTGTGAGTGAGTGAGTGAGTGTGTGTGAGTGTGTGTGTGTGTGTGTGTGATTGAGAGTAAGTGTTTGTGTGTGTGTGAGAGAGAGTGTGTGATTGTGAGTAAGTGTGTGTGAGTGTGTGTGTGATTGTGAGCAAGTGTGTGTGTGAGTGAGTGAGTGAGTGAGTGAGTGAGTGAGTGAGTGAGTGAGTGAGTGCGTGTGTGTGTGAGTGTGAGTGTGAGTGTGTGTGTGTGGGACAAAATGTGTTTAATGACATGGGTATGACAGAGGTATTACAATTTGAAGGTGGTTTATGAGGACACTGCCTATGTCCCCGTAATTCAAAAGGCTTAAAAAACAGACTAAATGGTGTTTTTTTGAAAATCTAAAAATGCAGAAAGTTTCCTGTAAGGGGTAGGTTTAGGTGTAGGGTTGGTGTAGGGCAATAGCACATACAGTTTGTACGGTATAAAAACCATTACGCCTATGGAGAGTCCCCGTAAACCACAAAACAAACGTGTGTGTGTGTGTGTGCGCCTATGGAGAGTCCCCGTAAACCACAAAACAAACGTGTGTGTGTGTGTGTGTGTGTGTGTGTGTGTGTGTGTGTGCGTGTGTGTGTGTGTTTGACCTGTGGTGGGGGTGGAGGTGAGGGTTCAGCTGGGCGAGGATAGGCTGGAGCTGGTGTTCTGTAATTGTGTCTCTCCTGCAGAAGGAAAGCATAATTTGAGAGAGAAGCTCATCAGAAGACTGACTGAAGTCACCGGAGTGACAGCGGCCGTACCTGAGAGATGGGCGGCGGCTCAGCAGACTTCCTGAGCGGGAAATCAGGTGGATTCTGGGTGAGAGAGAGAGACCAATCAGGAAGAAACACAAACACTGAGTGTTTGGAGAGAAAGCATGTTCTGAAGACAATGTGAGGTGAGCAGAACTTTGCTGTGTGTTTATCATGCGTAGCTGGACTCACCCGCTGCTCTGTGAGCAGGTAGACGCGGCTCTGTTTGGAGATGGAGTTGTGTGTGTAGAACTCCACCAGTCTGTTGAGGGAACTGAAGGTCTCGCTCCACAGGTAATACTGACCGTGCCGGTCTCTCATCACTTTAAAGTGCTGCACGTCGTTCTCATGTCTGACGGCACAAACACACACAGTATAAAAAACATTACGTCTATGGAATGTCATGTGAAACATGGAAACCATTGTGTGTGTGTGTGTGTGTGTGTGTGCTGTACCTGACTGAAATGGAGAATGCTCCAGGTGAACTCTGGGAGCCTCGGATGAGGAAGGATCCGATTGGTTGACACATCAGTTCTTCCTGTGCTGATTGACGGCTGGTGTTCTCCTGATACCAGCTGGAGAAACACTGCTTTAATATGACATCTTCTGAACAAAATCTGAACGATGTTTGCCTGAAGTACAAATACTTAAAAAAACGGACTTAAGTAAAGTACAGTAACAAGCTAACTAAAATACTGTCAACCACTGGTCATGATAAATGCATTTTGTGGTCCACCAGCCCCCAAAATTAAAGTAAAGTGAATTTTTAGTTGATTCTCAAAAGCCACAGAACAGTCTTTTGTATTTATTTCTAAATCCTATCACTACAAGTCTTCTCCTCTAGATGTCACTGTTTTATTTTTATTTGTTCTTATTTACAATGCAATGGTTTTAATTGTGTAATATATGTTTGGATCAATCTCAAAATGATAAAACAGGTTTTTAACCATTCAACTTATTATATTTTGACAATAAAATTACAAATCCAGATGTTTTTCGTTAACTCTTTCACTCATAATGATGGAGCAAGTCACGTTTCTGTAGATTATTGTGAGTTCTATACAGCCAGAAAGACTGAGTCTCTGTTCACTCAGACAGTTTAGTTTATATATGTGGCTTTATTAAAACTGCATGAAACCGAAGGTTCTTAACTACCACATAAAACTAGAAACAACCACGGGGCGGGACTTGATCTTATCCACTGGCTGTTGATTGGATTGTGAAGAGCTGCTTACTGGAATAAAGACAGATCTGAGTCTGATTGGCTGAACTGCAGCACAGCCTTACATGCCCAAATGAATCGATATCAAATCAAGAGCTTTAAATGGGAATCTGTATATCCAGTCCTCCACACTTTAATGTAATAGTAGTGTTATGGGTTTGTTCAAATCACTTTGAGCACTAGTGATAGTGAGGGCTGACCAGGCAAACACTACTAACTAACTATGCAGTGCTGAGTGTCAGTGATCTCTTGTGTATTGGCCAATCTGGTGTTACACAAACAGAATATCGCAACTTTTCCGTTTGCTCTCTGTGGCAAGCCGTTTTAACATTTAATCCTTAAAATGTACTAGTGTCCAGTTTAATGCTACTAGTACTTAAATAGCTACTAGTATTTGTTCCATTAAGTACTAGTACTTATACATTAGCTACTAGTACTTATGCTTCAGGTACTAGCGCTTATACTTTAGGTAGTGACTTTCTGAAGATACTAGTACTTATTCATTAGATTCCACGTTAGATACTAGCAATTGTTTCAGTAGTGACTTGTAATTATTCTACTGTTACTAGTAACACGTTTCACATTTTTATCATTGACTTCTATGTATTTGGAATAAGTACTACCTAATAAATGTGTACTATCATCTACTGAATAAGTACTAGTATCTAATAAATGTGTACTATCATCTACTGAATAAGTACTAATATCTAATAAATGTGTACTATCATCTATTGAATAAGGACTAGTAGCTAATAAATGTGTACTAGCATCAAATGAATAAGTACTAGTAGCTAATAAATAAGTACTAGTGTTTATTAAATAAGAACTAGTAGATAATAAATGTGTACTAGTATCTTCTGAATAAGCAATATTTGCTAATAAATGTGTACTAGTATCAAATGAATAAGTACTAATAGCTAATAAATGTGTATTATCTACTGAATAAGTACTAGTTTCTAATAAATGTGTACTAGTATTGTCAGTGTCCTGCCCTGACAGCCTTGTCAGTCTTGTCTTTGTTTAATGTCTCTTTGTTTGTCTTGTGCCTGAGCAGGTGGTTGTGTCTTTGTTTGTGCTTCCCTTGTCCTGCCTCCTGGTTTTCAGTTACCACGCCCCCTTGTTTAGTCCTTGTTGTCTGATTGTGTTCACCTGATCCTCGTGTGCTCTGCTCCCTTATATCGTGCTCATTTTCCCTCTTGTCTTGCTGGTTCGTTTTGTGTGTGCCTTGTGTGCATCCTCCTTGCTAGTGTCTTTAGCCTTGTAGAGCTTGCTAATCAGTAGATTGCATCCTATCTAGTTTAGTCAATAGTCTAGTTCCTGTCTTAGTGGTTTAGTTCTTTATTTTCGTTCTTGTACCTTTTGATTTTGTCCTTTTATTTTCTTTCTAGTTTTCAGCTAGTTTTCGCTGTCTTGTCCTTCTTTATTTTTGTTTGTAGTTCTAGTCCTATTCCTAGCTCTTTCCTATTGTTATGCTTATGGTTTCATAAAGTCCAGTTTATAATTTCTAGTATTTATCTTACTACTTTTGTTTTATCTTTTCAGTTTTATTTCTTGTTTTTCCCCCTAGTCATAGTTTTGCAAGTTTTTATTTTTGACCTGTCTGTCTCTTGTCTCTGCTGTTGTCGTGTCTGTTGTGTTGGTTCCTGCCCTGCTCCCTGAGTCCTCCCTGATCGCTGATTCTTCTGACCTGACTGACATTTGGGGGCTTCAAGAGTTACCATCCCCAGCCTGGGGTTCCTTACCTGGGGTAATGATTAAGTACTAGTAACTAATAACAGGTACTAACATCTAAAATAAATACTAGTACCCAGTGAATAACTACTGGTACATAAAATATGTAGTAGTCACTATTGAAATACATACTAGTCAAAACTAAGTAGTTGATATTTTAATGACAGATTCCTATGGAAGTCAATGGCAAAAATTAAAATGTGTTACTAGTAACAACAGAACAGTTACTAGTCACTACTGAAATAAGTACTAGTATCTAATGTACCTAATGTAATAGACACTAGCAGCTAAAAATAAGTACTAGTAGCATGAAAATGAAGTGCACTTCATTGATTAAATGTTAAAATGGCTTGCCACAGACTCTGGCAGTGGTGTTTCAGTGAGATGTGACGTCTGTTACCTGGGGAAGTGGATGTTGATGTAATTCCGAGGAACGAATCCCTCCATGCCGTTTATTTCTGCTCTGAACCACTCGTCATTGGTGCCTAAAATCTACAGAGTAGCATGTGATGATTAAACCACTGAAAGAGCTGCTGAGGAATGGACAAACTCTGGTTTAAAGTATCTGAACGTGTCAGAATAACTGAATGAGTTGAATGCATGTGTGTATCGGTGGATATGTGATACTGTACTATACAGTACATACAGTGTGCTGCTGTGATGTAAATGTTGAAACACACCTTGATTATATCTCCTTTCCTGAAGCTCAGCTCGTCCTCTGCTGTGGCGGTGAAGTCATATTTCCCTGTCGCCTCCATGATGGAGACAACTCAGAGACTAGAACGAGAAACACTGCAGAGTGAATACTGCAACTTTCAAGAGTCAAGAACACATCAAACCACATGCCATTTGACATTCACAGCGTAACCAGCCGAACACACACTAAAGCACAACCACATGAAAGAGACAGATCA
Source organism: Tor tambroides (assembly GCA_021397915.2). NCBI lineage: Eukaryota > Metazoa > Chordata > Actinopteri > Cypriniformes > Cyprinidae > Tor > Tor tambroides. The sequence goes on along the minus strand of JAFVLL020036841.1, from coordinate 34,278 downwards.
CCCAAACATCACAGTTGTGCCGTCTACTGACCCTCAAGCCACTCCAAACCCGCCTGACCTTCTGTCCTGAGCACTGAGGGTGAGTGAATGAACTAACTCTGACAGTCTTTCTTCTTTTGGTCAATCACTCCGAGCTGATCTCACACAGCTGAAGACATCCACTGCAGTTTAAACTGTGTTTAGTCACGACTAACTCCACATTTTCAGTTCTATGTTCACTAAGACACCAGACATCAACACAGCCTCTGATCGGAAGCTCACACAACCGATGACCTATAAACAACCAAAACGACGCCCAGCTGACAGGAAACGCTCTGATAACATTCTGGCAAAGTTTTATCAAAGTTATGAGGGTCATTCTACAGAAATGTCCACTTTTGGTATGGCAAGATGTCTTAAAATGTATTTATTTTTCTAACATTTAAGCTTAGACCACATTATTAGATTACCTTTTGACTTTATGAATACGCATAAATGACAGTTTAATGATCTTTTTTATGCATTTATTTACCCATAAGGAAGGTAACACCAGTGACAATTTTCATGAAAAATGCATTTTACAAAATGGCTGCTGCAAGATATCAAACCACATGTTGTCAATCATGGTATACTCATTAAATTAAGTAGTTTAATCCATTTGTATTCTAGTTTTTTTTTTTTTTAAACAATTCCCTATCAATAAAGCAGGTCATACCAGTGAGTTCAACTAAAAGCTTCATATGAAATCATGAGATAAATAAGAAAATTTCTGATAACTGAAGAGACAGTGGACTTATCATGGGACTTTCTTCATAGATCTTCAAAAAGAGGAAGAAGGAAGTCAAGTGATGTCATAAGTGTGATTTTTATTTCAAAAACGATTTTTGTTAAATGGTAACACCAGTGACATCTCCAGGGGGCCACTACTTTCATTATATATTTTGTAATATTTATTCAGCATTTTGTTTTTTTGTTTTGATGCCATTTATCTCATATATTTGATAGTTATGAATACATTATTGTATTTTAAATGGTAGAAAAGCCTCAAAATAAATCACTTTCCCTCTGTACATGGCTGTGGGGATGATCAGTTGTGTGGTGCTTGGAAATCTATACAATTAATTAAAAAAATAAATATTCCACATTGATGGCCAAAGAAGGTGTAATTGTTCAAATAGCACATTGTTTCATTTTAAAATATAAAGAAATTGTAACCCTAAAGTGTTTTTTCAAGTGTAATATTTCTGTAAATGCTAGAGACAGAACAATGGACATTTCCATTGAATGACCCATGAACAAACATTCTGTCAGTAAAGTAACAGAAGTTCTCTGGTCTTTAATAATGTTATCAAAACAATATTTATACGTCAATAATGAAAGTTTTTTTTTTTTTTCTGAAACATTTTAGTTGGCCATTCATCTAATGTATTTTTTTTAAATGTTACTAATCACTCCCTGCTTCAGATGTTTCAGAGAACAAAAGTAACTCTCCCACAATGTTTGCAAAATGATACAATTGAACATTCCTTTAAAGTTCTATGTAAAGCTGACACAATCAAGAAAATACATTTTAAAAACACTGAAACAAGTGAACGTTCTGAGATCATTCAGAAATAACATTTTCATAACATAATGGGAAGGTAACATGTTCTTACAGAATATTTTAGTTAGATGGGAAACAAACCTTTCTAAAAAAAAAAAAATACAGAACAGTTTGCATCAATCTTTTTGAGTTATAACATCTTCTAATGAAATTATGTTCGACCAAAAACTGCTTTGACTTAGAGGAACTTAATAATTTGTTGCGTAAAGTTGATTACTCAAAAATTAAGTTAAGTAATTGGGGAAAATGCCTTAGAACCAAGTCATCTATTTCAGTTCAAATTAACAGCTAGCATAGCACATGCTAAATGTAAATTATTTAGCATGTTAATGAAATGAATAAGTCTTTGGCATTATCACAGTCATTGCTCTGCGTCTCTATGTTCAGGTAGCGTTTCCGCATAAATCTGATTTCAGAGGCTGTGTAACAGTATTAATGATCTACAACAAAACACAGTCAGCTTTGGTGATAACTCAGGAAATATTAATAACTACTATTCTAATTTCTCACTAGAACTGACATCAAAAGTGAGAAAAGTTGGTCAAAAACTTACATTTACACACAATCTGACCATCAGCCGCAACTTTCAGATGCCATCTTTATTTTTTAGCTCAACTACAGAATCAAAAACAACAGTGGGATGTCACAGAGAATGAAGGACACATCGATGCTGCCTTCAGATATCAGTCAGATGGAGGTGTTTCTGTGACACAATCACTGGATTCGTGTCCCCTTCCTCCCCCGTATGCTGTCTGCAGAGGCAGTATTTTCAGTGGGTGGACGCAGCCGTAGAGTCAGTGTATATCCACCCACAATCTAACCATGAGCTCTGCTCTTCAGCACGACGCCAACCACAGGAAAACTTCAGCACAACAGAAACTCTCTTTAAATGTCAAACACAAGCATGCCACACTAACAGCTCCGTCCCTTCATTGAAAATAACGCTGAAATTCAGCATTTAATATATCAAGTCCTACAAAGCATGCTGGGAAGTAAAAATCCACTTCCCAGCTTTCAAAGTTATGTAGACAATTTCAAGTTACTACAACTTAAAAAAGTGAAGAAATTTGAGTTTAAGTTGCACACAGTATTAGGCTGATGTGATTAAATGCTCTTCCCTGTTATATATATATATATATATATATATGTGTGTGTGTGTGTGTGTGTGTGTGTGTGTGTATTTTATTCACTTATCTTTGTTTTATTATTATTATCTGTGGGTTCTTGTAAGCTTCTGTCACTAGAACAAATTTCTTGTATGTGCTAACATATTTGGCAATAATGCTTTTTATGACTTCTGTCTTGTAATGATCAAAAATATTGTCAGCAGAGCTCATCAAAAGGTTTAATTACAGTTTCTTTTTTTTTTTTTTTCCAATTGCCATCAGGACACATTTCTCAGTTCTTGCCACTATTTCAAAACTCTTCACATGGTGAGCACAACAGCAGTCTATGTGGGCTGAACTGTGGATCATTTATCACTTTGTGTTAACGGCTACATCTTTCAAATTACACCAAGTCTTTTCTCACTCCACCAAACTCTTTGTATCTACAGCCCAGTTTGCACGTTTTCATGCTCTTCTTGTTCTGAATCTAAACAATTATACACAGTTCAGTTTATCTGAACAACTATATGGGTCTTAGTCTTTCTTATGGTTATTACCTTCTATACAAAACACTTTATAATAACTTTCATTAATAAATCATTAACAAACATTATGTAATGCTTAACGGATCATTAGTTCATATAGATTCACATATCTAGAGATGCAAAATAATGTGCTTGTTAATGTTTACTAATAAATGTTTTAAACCAGTTGTGTTTGTTAACTTGAATAAACAATGAATGACTGTATTTTCATTAACTAACATGAACAATGATTAATAAATAGAGTAATAAATGCATTGGTCATTGTTTGTTCATGTTAGTTAATACATTAACTAATGTTAACAAATGACACCTTATTGTAAAGTGTTACTCATTACCTAATAATTAGCATTTCATGTAAATTAAGCTGATTACAAATTGCATTAAACTTCTAAAATTCATATGATCATGCATATCTTGAAAATCTACAAATGATTTTAACAGATGTTATACAATTATTAAAAGCTTTTGTTAATACACAACACCTTTGCTGCTGTTGAGGTGTGATATGGGTAAGGCGGACAGGTTGAGAAATGAATGATAAATGATGTATTTTCTTGAATTTTTTTCATTTTCCCCCCTCCTGTTGTTGTATGACTCAAGGAATATTCTGTTTAATGACACACAATAGTCCACTAATATAAGTATTGAGGTGATAAAAACATGTTTTTTACCCATATTACAATGTGTGACATGTCTTTACCAATGAATAGTCTCCACTTTAGATTGGGTACTGCAAAAAACATTAACAAATAATTAATAAATGATTTTAAGAAGTGCAAACAGTAGAAATCTACACAACAAACCAAATATATGACCTTTACAGACAGATTATTATTATTATTTTTAAATGCATGATCATATGAATTAAAAGTTTAGTGACATTTATAAGCATTTCAGTTTACATTAAATAATGATCTGTTAATCATTTGGTAATGTTTAATTAGTTAACATTAACAAGCACATCATCTCATATTTCTAGATATGTGAATAGTAATGATTACTTAAGCATTATATAATATTTGTTAATGATTTATTAGTGAAAGCTATTATAAAGTGTGCTGGTCATTGTTTTATGAGTGATAAAATGTGTTTGTTGAGTGAAAACCTTTAGTGTTATAAAATAATGAGTTGATCTGAAACATGTATGAAGTGTTTTGGTAGTTTAACTGCATTTTGAATGTGAAATAAATGCTGTGCCAAGATAAAAGTTGGTTATGAGAGCTGTGTGAAGAGTTTTGATAAAGTGACCTATATTGAGAATTGTGTCTTAGCAATTGTAAAAAACACAAACAAATTAAAGAACTGTAAATCAGTAAATTAGAATTTGACTTGCAGCCATGCATTTATTTATTTAAGTGCTAATAAGTCCACTGAATTTCTTTTAGTTAGGACATTATGAAATTATGATTAAATGGGTCGCTTTTCATACAGAAGTTTGTGTAAGTGACTTCTTCTGTTTGAGAAGTTTGCAGCTTTGACAACACCATGGTTGAGAAATCGTAGTGGTTAAAGTATGAATGCTGCGTCAAAACTGCATTCAGATAAAAGTCAAAGTCATCTAACCAAAACGTTTCCGCGTGTAAATGAATTTAAGCACTGAAAAGTAAAAAGTCAACTTTTTTTTAAAGAAATTTCCTCATTGAAGTGACTTTGAACTTTTAATTTAAGAGGGTGGGTAAACGTTTTGAATTGGATCTTACTTTGTCTTCTGGGAAACAAGTATTTTATGTAGCTTCTGAACGGCAGAACTACATGAAAAAAAAAAAATATATATATATATAAACAAAATAAGAAACATACAGGCT
>JAFVLL020036841.1:14240-24240 GCA_021397915.2 Tor tambroides | reverse complement strand
GAGGTTGTCCTCATAAACCACATAAACATGCACACATCATACGAAGGACATGAGCATGTGAAGCTCACACGCTTAAAGCTTCCAAAGGGGGTTTTCACAGCAACACCACAGAAGAACCATTCTGGTTCCCAAAGAACGCTGAATGTTAAACGTTCATGAAACCATCAATGCCAATGAAGAACCTTTAAAGAGCCCTGTCTCTCACTGTGGTCTTGTGGTTTCTCTCTCTCTCTCTCTCTCTCTGTGTTTAAAGTGTTCTAGTTTGTTGCTTCTCTTCGTGATTGACATGTGAATCCTGTCAACACTCTCATGTTGTATGTCAGTCATGGCTATCGGCATGGAAACAAAAGCTGCTTTCTGATTGGCCGTGTCTGTCATGTGTGACTCTGGAATCGTCAGGTTAAACTGGGTCTGAAGGCATCTGATGCTGCTGTGCTTCAGAGCCCCCTTACGAAAAACACGTTTATTCAAGTGTGCTATTAGCATACTTCTTTTAAACTAAAAAATAAGAAAGTATACTTTTAGTTTACTTTTTATGTACTTCTCAGAAATGGGCTTTATGTACTTCTCAGAAATATACTTAAAATGACATTTAAGTATACTTGACTTATACTTAGAAAAAGTCTAAATATTTTGAACTAAACTTGTGCTCCTAGAATCCGTGTTTTCATTGTCATACTGTAGGGGGCGCTATTACACACCTTCTGTACAAAATTTCCAAAAAAACACAAGTGAAGAAGAAACTGAAACAACAGATGCTTCCACATGTAATCTAACACCATCATCAACATAAAACAGCATCAAAACTGTGTAACGTTGTGAATAAAATGTCACCAATGAAGAGTTAATAATGACTGTCAAGCTTTGGGCTGTTGATCGACTCCATCTCCATCATTCTGAATCCAATTCATAGCCTTTTTCAGCTTCTTGTTCAAAATGTTGTTTATTTCTTAATTTCTTATGAAACTTACCCACATTCAAGTGTTTTAAAAAACAAAACGAGTGCATGAAGCAAGAATAAAATGTTTTTGTTTACAAGCAGATACTCTGTTCTTTCTTTTGGTGTTTTGTATGTTCAGATATTCATATAACATAACATATACAAATTAATACCTAAATAGGGACATAGTAGTATACTTAAAGTATGATGTAAAGTTCACTTAAAGAAAACTTACGAGTATACTTGCAGTATAAAACTACTAAACTACTGAGACTATACTTCAAAGTGTACTAAAAATCCTACTACAAGTATTTAATCAGTAAACTATCAGTATACCTATAAGTTCACTTTAGTTGCAGTACAAGCCAAAAACATTGATGTAAACTAGTTGCATACTCAAAGTTTACTACTGTTATACTTAAAGTATACATAAAAGTATACTTTTATATACTAGAAACTGGGCCAATTTAGTCCCAAGGAGTATTGAAATAGTACACTTACAAGTATACTACTAGTGCACTGATATTTGTATACTTACTACATAAAGTATACTTAAAAATATACTTGAACTTTACTTAAGTATACTTAATAAAATAAACTTGAAGTATACTACTTTTTAGTAAGGGTCTGCATTCATTCATCATTGTGAGTCCAGTATGATGACAATGTGATTGAAAATATATATGATCTATGAAAGATCTGCCTCACACCCCACACTTTTGTTTTAAAACTGTCCATTTTTAATGTCATTAATTTGTGTTGATAATGATACAATATTTATAATGCAAATCTCAACATAGAAAACATTCCCTCAAGATTCCTGCTGTGAAGATCAGCTTAATTTATGATTCATTCAGGAACAAAACATTTTATGATTTTGCGAGTGACTGAATCACTAAACATTCAAAAATATCTGTATGTAAAAACTTCGAAATACAATTTTATTTAGTTTCATTGGTCTGTTGTTAAATAGATGTGGCATTCGACCATAATACAGTGTGAACTAAATATTTACATTTTCATTTATATTAGGCCTATTCTTATATTTTTTAGAAATTGCATTTAAAAAGTTAAATTTTGTCAGAACCTTTAATAAAATACATAAAAACTAAGTTGTTTTATTTAACTAAACTCTACTCAACTAATTAAAATATGTTTTAGGAACATTTTCTATTAACAACAAAACAAACAACATTTCAAAGTTCCATGAACTTTTCTGCTAACATTAAAAAAAAATAAAATCAGCAATAATAATAACATGATAAGAACATTCTGAGAATGCTATTCTAAAAACGTTCTCTATGATTTTAAAGGGTTTTTAACATTTTAATTATAGCTTTAACCAATTATGTTTTCCTAATTTAAAAGGCGTTATGATGTTTTAAAGTATAACACTAACCCTATTGCCTCAAAAAAACAAAAAATCAAACAAACTGTAAAACACCTTAAAATCTACTTTAACCCTCAAAACACTTTTAAGACCATAAATTATCCAATTTGTATTTGTGCATATTTCGTATTAGCATATATATATATATATATATATATATAACAATTACTGACCCCAATGTGTTTTACTTAATCAAAAATGGAAGCTGTTAAGTATTTCAGTCAGTCGAAGGTACCTGGAACTGATGAATCCCTGTATATGAGTCACGCCTGACTAATTTGTTCAATGCACGAGCAGAAAGTGCAGAATGAAGGACTGAATCAGCTGCATGACGCTCTCTCTGTTCTGAATGTGTTGAGAACCAGTGCTGATAAAGAGAGTAAATGTGCTCTGGCCTGTGGATGAGTGATGTTCCTGCTGCTGTCCTCTGGAGGAAAACATCCTTCACGGTTCTCTCGTTTGGTTGAGTTTGTGTTCAACACAAGCTTTTCAAACCGCCCACATGTTGTGCTTAAACCACCTGATCAGTCATGTGACTCCACACAGCTGCACAAGTGGGAAGTCGTGGCCTAATGGTTAGAGCGTTGGACTTGTAATTGAAAGGTTGTGAGTTCTAGTCTTGGGCCGGCAGGAATTGTAGGTGGGGGGAGTGAATGTACAGTGCTGTTTCCACCCTCAATACCACGACTGAGGTGCCCTTGAGCAAGGCATCAAACCCCTAATTGCTCCCTGGGTGCTGGAGCAATGGCTGCCCACTGCTCCGGGTGTGTGCATTTGTACACTACTCACTGTTGTGTGTGTGCACTTGGATGGGTTAAAAGCAGAGCACCAATTTCGAGTATGGGCCACAATACGTCACAACTTTCACTTCACTTTCAAGTGTGTGTTTTTATTTATTTGTTTATTTACCCAGGTAACAAGAAATATTCCCATAACTTTCGCTAGCAGGTAGGTTATGTAATTAGAACAAAACATTCTTAAAACTTTCTTATAACAATATTAATTTTTGATATACAGTCTCCTAACGTTGAGAGGAAACCGAATATTCCTCTGGTGTGTGTTGTTTGTGATGTGAGGCGCTAGAGGGCGCCAGAGGAACATCTGACACTTCCGGTCAAACTCATGTGATTCTTCAACACTAGAAGAAAGAACAAACATTTTAGAATTCTGTACATGTAAGAGTTCTCAGTTCAATTCAAATAAACTTTATTGGCAAGACTTGTACAGTATTGACAAAGCATTGGCAATTATATGAACACTAAACACAAGAAAGAGTATACTAGCCTATATAATACACAAAATAAAAATAAACCAGTAAATCAATATATATGTAAAAGAACAAAGAAATAACATTTATTTATATTTATTTTAAACTCTTATTATTTTAAACTATTAATTCTCTCTCTGCATGCACATTTTTGTATGTGTTCATTTGTGCGTGTTTGTGTTTGTGAGCATCACTGACTACAATCTTTTCTGTCATTTCATAAAAAACTGAAGTTGTGTGTTAATGCACAACTTTCTGAATTCAAATGCTTTCAGATCTGGATTGTTTTTTTCTCTCAGTTTCCTCACAGTGAGTGCAGATGGTGAGGAAGGAAGTGTTGCTCATTTGTCATGATTCAGTAGCATACACTGCCAGTATAATCGCTTCTGTTACTGACTGCAATATTTTCAGATGCAAATTGGCATTTCAGACTGGATAATGCTTTGTTGGCTCAGAAAGCCCGTCTCGTTTTCTCGTTCTGTTCAGTTGCACTTATTTTTAATCTGTGATTTGTGGCAAATGCTCTCACTACTGTGGTCTGATCAGAATGACTTTACTGACTGTCCGAACGCAGTGTGAACTGTAATTATCATTGAGTTCATCCTGGAGAACGGCTAACAGTGATGTGAAGATGGTGAGATGATGGTAAAATATGAAAACACTGAGTTTCCCTCTGAACACACACAGGACGAGTACAAGCACTGGTTAGTTGTAAGAGGTCAATGCAATGTCAGATTACAGCTTTTGTTTGCTCCTTAACTAAGCATAGCCTGTAGTTCATTCAGTTTTGATGAACTTTGCATTGATCATTGACCAGTTTAAATGCTAGTGTTACATTCTAAATCTTGCTCAAAATAAAGCAGTAATGCAGAGTGATGTTTAAATTGACATTTTCTGATCAGTAACATTTGGTCAGTCAGCATTCCCAGATAACGTCAATGATTTACAACATTCACAACATATTTTACTCGCATAATCCAATGCATTTCTGAGTCAAACCAGAATCAGGGAAGATAGTAGGACAGGACTTTACCTGTCAATTGATTGGCTCATGAAACATGTTATTCTCTATTGTCAATGTCAAATATGTGAATCTGAGTGAAACAGCTGGATGTGTGTAATTATAGTAGATCTGGAGCCCATGGGAGCGTTTGGTGAGACATGTCCTGATGCAGTGATTCTCCTCTCAGCTCAGAGATGCAGCGCTGCCATGCTGGAGCCTGCAGACACACTCATAAACGTGCAGACACCTGCAGAAACATGCGCAGACACTCACACAGACATGCACAGACACACACATACAGATGTAGACATGCACAGACACACATACAGACACAGATACACACATACACGAAAACCTGCAGACACACGCATAAACATGGAGACATGCGCAGACACCTTCAGACACGCATACAGTACAGTATAGACACAGACACCTGCAGACACATGCGCAGACACTCACACAGACATGCACAGATACCTGCAGACATGCACACAGTACAGTGTAGACAGAGGCACACGTATGCAGAGGCCGACACCTATAGACATGCACACACAGACACGCATACAGACGCAGACACCTGCAGACTCCTGCAGACACATGCACAGACATGCAGACACATGCATATAGACGCAGACTCCTGCAGAAACATGCACAGACACATGCACAGACATGCAGACACATGCATATAGACGCAGACACACGCATACAGACACAGACTCCTGCAGACACATGCACAGACATGCAGACACATGCATATAGACGCAGACACACGCATACAGACACAGACTCCTGCAGACACATGCACAGACATGCAGACACACATACAGATGCAGACACACACACACACACACACACACACACACTCACACTCACTCACACACACACACACACACACACACACACACACACACACTCACACACACACACACACACTCACACACACACTCCTGCTCCATCAGCGTCTGCAGCAGCTGCTCATGCGTCTGTGTGTTGAGCGGATGCTGATGTGATCGTCTGTCAGCAGCTTGTTGATGAAGTCTGTAAACTATAATTATCACCTGCTGAGATGAATAGATGAATTTCATTAAAATGTTCCTGCGTAGCTCTTTCAGTTTGATCAGTAATGCTATAATTGATGCACGTACAGAAAGAGTTTTTTGTCCATTATTAAATTTCTGCTCCTGAATCAGAATCCATTAAACTCTGCTGCACAGTAAAAAATGATTTTTTTTGAAAGTTGTAAATAAAGATTATTGGAGTATGTTTTGCCACAAAATACTACTCAAGTCTTTCTACTTCAGAATTTCATGCTTAAATCAATGTGTTAATTGCCATTTCTTTGTAATTGTTTGTGACATTTACTAACAATTTCTGAGTAAAAATTGTTTCTACAACATTTTTTTTCTTCTTCAGTGTAGTAATCATATTTGATCATGTTTTATCTAGCTCAGCCAATGACATGAGTTTGGGGGCGGGGCTATCTGTTAGTCTGACCAATGGCATTTAGGAAACCTGTTTGAAACTGTTCTGCTGCTGTAATGTGAATGTGGGAGAAGCTGATTATTTTACCGCGGTAACTGGCGTCTGAGCTGACAGTTTTCTGGTTTTAACAGTGATGTGCAGGCGGTTTGTATTGTGAGTCTGTGTAATCAATATCACACATCTCATCACAGACCATCTCGCTTCTGTCCGTTCACTGCAGCTGAGAAATATTGATTAACAGTTTAATATATCAATGCCTTTATGGATTCATTCCACTGCTGCTTTATAAAACACATCCTGTAAGAGTCTTCAGTGACTATGATCTGATTAAAAGAATATAGACTCTTATTACTCTCAGTGGAGTGAATCATTCTGTTGATTTATATTTTATGATTCCTTCAGATCAGCTGAATATTTTATGCTTAGGTGAGTGGAAAGCAGCTTGCTGGCCTTAGACTTGACTTTAATTCAGCGGAGATGGAGTTAAAGTAAATGGTATTTAATGGCTGTGGAGTGCTGTTTTTTTTCCCTCCTCAGGTGAAGATGTGTGATTGAACTGCGATCAATTTCACCAGAGTCGGTCTGAAGGTCTCTGATATGATTGAACACATGTAATCAAGCTGTTCTGTCTGCAGTCTGAGCAGATTCAATAAATCACTTCAGACTGGAATCAGAGTGTCATTATTGTTTAGTCTGAATGATTATGTAATTGATCTGGCTGTTGTGTTTGGTGTCAAAAGCACTTAATGAACATGTTTATTAAAGTGCGTGAGAGAGAGAGAGAATCAGTGAGTGTCTCTGAGCTTCATCTGCTGAGTCTGAATGCAACTGATGCAGGATTTACTGTGAAACAGTTTTCACTCAGAAATAGCTAAGAAATATTACAATGATAAAGAAACAGTAAGTAATGCATTAAATTAAATGTGAAAGCTTGAAGTAGAAAGACTGAACTAGCATTTATTTTTTAAAATATGTACTCCAATAATCTTTGATTTATTTACAAGTTTGATATATATATATATATATATATATATATATATAATTATTTATTTTTTTATTTTTTTATTTACAGTGCATGTACAGTGAAGGAATGATTTGAGTTGTGGAGTGGAAATCATTAGATTTCTCATAAAATGATTATTCTGTCACACTTTTTTTTTTTTTCTGTGGAAAATGAAAGGATGAATTTTGAAGAATCTTATTGCATCTCTTTTTTAAATATATCCATACATCTTTGTAGTCTTCTGAGAGCATATGATGTTTCTGTGAAGAATAGACTGAAATGTAAGACATGTGACTTCAGTAGACTTGAAATATAGTGCATAAGTCACATGCATCGCTGTTATGATGCTATTATATCATTTTTACAGCTGTACATCCATCATATGAACTGCATGATGATTCTTCAGAATTTCTCAACAGAAAATGATGTGATCTGTTTTTGCAGCAACATGAAGACGAATACATATTGAAATGTTTTATGTTTTTGTCTTTAAAAGGGACCTATTATGCAAACATCACTTTTATAAGGTGTTTGAACACAGTTGTGTGGCTGCAGTGTGTGAAAACATCGAGCCTATAATGGTAAAAACCCACCCACTCATTTATTTATAATCTAATAAAATCATAAACAGTCTCTCAGGACGAGCTGTTTCAGATTCTCCCTCTCTGCACGTCACTGAGTGGAACAAGTCCCGCCCATCAGTGACGCTGCCCTATCAGCAGAGACACAGCCCTGAGTGAGAAACTGCGTCCGCCTCCGCCATTAACGTTACTCATCACTGTAGCTGCTGGAGATATACAATGTCAGCGCCAAAGAGGCTTTTCAAGTGTTGTGTTTTGGGATGCATTGTCGAACATATAGGAGTCGCCATAATCTCCCCTCATCTGAGCCACTGAGGACACTGTGGTTAAGCTTCATTGTCTGAGGAAATATCCCGGAAAAAATCGGTAAAGTCCCCAATACGTGTAGGGATCAATACCAACACTTTGTGCGTGAACGTCAGCTCCAGACAAAGTAAGTATCACACGTTTGTTTTCTAAAATGCCCTTCTGAAAGAGCTTCTTGGCACTCTCTAAGGCTAATGATGCTAAAGCTACCATTGTCTGTCTGTTTTCACTGATGCTGTCCATGAATGATCGTGAACAGGAACGTGGTAGTTAAAAGTTGCATATGAAAGCAATGTGAGTCAATCGCTTGAGTTTGTTGAGCTCATAATCACGAGTTTGTGATAGCATGAGACCAGCTATGTTGTTATTTTTATCACGCTGTGCTCCCTGTCTGTGCAATTCATAAACACGTATTTATGATGCACAGTACAATCAGATGACTGACTTTGAAACCGAGTAGTTTTCTGTAAAGATAACAGGCTTGTACTAATCGTGGAATGTTTATTTGCAAAGGCTAGCACTGCTAATGCGGGAGCTCGACCTCTTGAAGCTCCGCCCTCTTCTCCGGGAGCAACAGCTCATTTGCATTTAAAGCAACACACTCAAATACAGAGTGTTTTGGCTCACACTCTAAAAGTGGCAATTTTAACAAGCTATAAAAAATTATCTGTCGGGTATAATAGGTCCCCTTTATACCATAGCTAATGATTTTTATAAAATATAGAGAATTGATTAGAAATGTCTCCCTTATATTACATTGATTATGTATTTGTTCAGACAAAACATTCCTAAAATAATGTTTATGGAACGTTTTTATAACATGTTCAGAGGAAGTGTTCTTAGAACAGTGTTCTGGATGTTACTAATATTTGCTGAATATTTTCGACGTTTTGAACATTTAAAAAAAATCAGAAAGTTTTTTATAATGGTTTCAAAACAATAAAATGCAATGTTTCTGTAATGTTCGCATAACCAGTAAAAACGTCATTTAAATATAAAAAATGAGTGTTAAAAATTGAAAGACCATTCAAATGTAACATTCTTTTTCTAAAATGATTGGATGGAGTGTTCCTCTGACGTTCACATAACACGAAGAAACGTTCTTAATACATTAAAAACTGGAATTTTCGAACTTTTAAAAACGCTCAGAAATAACGTTTCCAGAACTTAATGGGAATGTTAGCTAAACGTTCTTAGACACATTTTTTGCTAGCTGGGATCGTTACGCCCTGCGCGCGCTAATGACGCGCACTAGAAATGCTGTCTAGGTAGGAAGCACAGACGGTTTTGGGACAGTGACAGATGTGCTTCCAGCTGACGGACACGTTTATTGAAGCATGTCAGGATGAGCATCTCCGTCTCTCTTCTACAGAATCACCGGGAACGCGCGCTCCCGCGAGCGCTCACCTGAGGCGGAGGAGCGCGCGCGCGCTCAGGTGATGCAACAGAACCCACGCGAGACACTCAACACACGGGCTTGCGACTGTGTTCCTGCGTCTTCAGGAGCAGCAGATGCATGGAGATGGATCCTCGGTGCGCGTCTGAGGGAGTCGAGGGAGACGCGTCTGAAGATCGTTCCTGAATCCAGAACGCAGCCGGAACGCATTCCCACAGATCAGCGTGAGGAACGCGTGAGGAACCGCAGGGAATCCGCTTCAGCTCATGAATGGATTTGTCTCGTGGATTTGAGTGTTCTGGAGGAATATCTCTGTCTGAAGGGTCTGCGTTTGTTTGCACTCGTTTAAACGCACCGGAGCGCAATAATATCTGACAGTTCGTTCGCTGAGAGACTCGTTCAGGATCATCTCGACACATCAAACTTTAATGACACAAATCAAGGTGAGTTCAGGAAATCATCGCTCAAACTTTTCCATTCATCTGATCACACTGAGTGAATGGATAAACCATTATCAGAAGCGTCGTGGAGCACAGAACCACTCTCTCTCTCTCTCTCTCTCTCTCGCTCTCTCTCTCTCTCTCTCTCTCTCTCACACACACACACACACACACACACACTCACTCACTCAC
>JAFVLL020036841.1:0-14141 GCA_021397915.2 Tor tambroides | reverse complement strand
AATTTATTTACTTGTTTGTTTGTAGATTGAACAGCCCAAAATACACGATCTTGAGTCTCAATTTCTTCAGTTTGAACAATGTTTATAAGAAATGAAGCTGAATAAAAGTGAAATATAATGCTTTTGTAAAAGTAAACAATCCCAAATTGAATGCACTGAAAGTACAAATACTTCAGAACAAACTTAAGTAAAGTACAGTAACACTCTAACTAAAATACTGTCAACCACTGGTCATGATAAATGCATTTTGTAGTCCACCAGGGCTAAATCAATCAGTCAATCAATCAATCAATCAATCAATCAATCAATCAATCAATCAATCAATTAATTTTTGGTTGTTTCTCCAAAGCCACAGATCAATCTTTTGTATTTATTTCTAAATCCTATCACTACTAGTCTTCTCCACTAGATGGCACTGTCTTATTTTTATTTGTTATTATTTACAGTACAATGGTTTTAATTATGTAAAATGTTTGAATCAATCTCAAAATGATAAAAATAGGTTTTTCACCATTTAACTGATTATATTTTGACAATGAAATTATAAATCCAGATGTTTTCTGTTAACTTTTTGACTCATAATGATGGAGCAGGTCACATTTCTGTAGATTATTGTGAGTTCGTTACTGTCAGAACGACTGAGCCTCTCTTCACACAGACATTTAGTTTATATATGTGGCTTCATTAAAACTGCATGAAACGGAAGGTTCTTAACTACCACATAAAACTAGAAACAACCACAGGGCGGGACTTGATCTTATCCACTGGCTGTTGATTGGATTGTGAAGAGCTGTTTACTGGAATAAAGACAGATCTGAGTCTGATTGGCTGAACTGCAGCAAAGCCTTACATGCCCAGCTGAATAAATCAGGAGCTTTGAATGTGAATCTGTATCAATATCCAGTCTCACACTTACATGTAACACTAGTGTTACAGGTTTGTTCAAATCACTTTGAGCACTAGAGATAGTGAGGACTGACCAGGCAATCACCACTAACTAACTAACTATGCAGTGCTGAATGTCAGTGATCTCTTGTCTATTGGTCAATCTGTTGTTACACAAACATAATATTGCAACTGTTCTGTTTGCTCTCTGTGGCAAGCCATTTTAATATTCAATCCTAAAACATACTAGTATCTAGTTTAATGCTACTAGTACTTATTTTGTTAGCTACTAGTATCTATTCCATTGAGTACTAGTACTTATTCATTCACTTACTAGTACTTATGTTTCAGGTACTAGTGCTTATACTTTAGGTACTAGTGACTAGTATCTAAAGATAGGCTACTAGTATTTATTCATTAGATACCATGTTAGATACTAGTAATAATTTCAATAGTGACTTGTAACTATTTTGCTGTTACTAGTAACACATTTCACATTATTCCATTGACTTTTTGGGATTTGGAATAAGTACTAGTAGCTAATAAATATGTACTAGCATCTCTTTAATAAGTAGTATCTATTGAATGTATACTAGTATCTAAAAAAATGTGTATTAGTATTTATCGTAAAAAGTACTAATAGCTAATACATAAGTGCTAGTATCAGTATGAATAAGTATCTATTTAACAGATATGGGTTTAAGTACTAGTATATAATGATTATGTACTAGTACCTAATAACAGGTACTAGCATCTAAAAAAATAAGATCTAGTACCTAATGAATAACTACTAGTACTGTACATAAAAAAATATGTATTAGACACAATTGGAGTACATACCAGTCAGAACTGAATAGTTCATATTTAAAAGACAGATCCCTGTAGAAGTCAATGGCAAAAATATGAAACATGGTACTAGTAACAAGTTACTAGTCACTACTTAAGCACTAGTACCTAATGGAATAGATACAAGTAGCTAAAAATAAACACTAGTAGGTACGATTAAAATAGATACTTGTATGTTTTATAGATTAAATGTAGAAATGGCTTGCCACAGACTCTGGCAGTGGTGTTTTGGTGAGATGTGACGTCTGTTACCTGGGGAAATGAATGTTGATGTAATTCCGAGGAACGAATCCCTCCATGCCGTTTATTTCTGCTCTGAACCAGTCATCATTGGTGCCTAAAATCTACAGAGGAGCATGTAATGATCAAACTGACTGAAAGAGCTGCTGAGGAATGGACAAAAGTCTGGTTTAGAGTATCTGAACGTGTGTTTGAGTCAGAATAACTGAATGAGTTGAGAGCATGTGTGTATCAGTGGACCTGTGGTATCTACAGTGTGTGCACTGAGCTGCAGATGAGTGCTGGCGTGATGTTGAAACACACCTTGATTATATCTCCCTTCCTGAAGCTCAGCTCGTCCTCCGCTGTGGCGGTGAAGTCATATTTCCCTGTCGCCTCCATGATGGAGACAACTCAGAGACTAGAATGAGAAACACTGAATAAACAGAGTGCATATTACAACTTAACCATATGCCAGTCAAACACTGATGACATTTACAGAATAACCAATGGAACACACACTATAGCACAACCACACGAAAGAGACAGATCACCTCTCTTCTGACCCGTCTGACTTTCTGTCCTGAGGACTGAGGGTGAGTGAATGTTGACTGAACTCACTGCCATTGATATCCACTGCAGTTTGAACTGTGTTTGGTCACGACTAACTCAACATTTTCTGTTATATGTTCACCAAGACACCAGACATAACAACACAGCCTCTGATCGGAAGCTCACACAACTGATGACCTATAAACAGTGTTGGGCAGTAACTAGTTACTAGTAACTAGTTACAGTAATAATATTTTGGGAGTTTTGGTTCCTTGCCGCTGTCGCCTCTGGCTTGCTCAGTTGGGGACATTTAATTTCTAGCGATTATCATCAATTTAATTTCACAGATACTAATTAAACTAAACTGAGCTAGACAATGACATCTCTGAATTCAATAATGAAATGCCCTTAACTGAAAATTGAGTGTTTAATCTTATTATTATACATTACTGACACTCTATTCTCCAATTTGATACTGTTAAGTGCTTTGACACAATCTGTATTGTTAAAAGCGCTATATAAATAAAGGTGACTTTATTTATGTGCAGTAACTAGTAGTGTAAGTAATTACTAATAAGATTTCAGAAATAATATTACTATCCATAGAACAGCTCGTTACTTAGTTACTTTCAGTGCCTAAACCCCTACTGATTTGAAATTCAACAATCCAATAATTCCTAGATTTACTTTCATAATTTTTAAGACGTATGAACGCATGAAGTCACCAGAGCAGCAGGCAAGCTTGGAAAATAGAAAAGCTTACATTCAGCAGATAAAAAATTTGCCATTACATTGATTTTGCCAGGAGAAAAGATGACCTGAACACATTAATTTACTCTGGTATTACATCTCTCTGATCCTGATATAGGCCTATAAATTGTATAAAATCTTTTTTAGAGAACGAAACATTTTCTTATGAACTCATGTGATTTCTGTTGATAAAATACATCATGGAATATAATCGTATAAATGGGTAAGAGAGAAATTATAGCTACAATTAGCTTCAAGCTACACTTGACAATTAATGAGAATAATACAACACTTTTACTTAATCGTCACTATCAGTCACCACTGAGTGTTTGTAATAACTTCTGACTGTGATCCAGTGTGGATTTCGGTCAAATGATGAGGCAGAAATATATTGTTCGTATTATTTTAAAAGGGGAACATTTAATGGGGAAGATATGCAAAAAAGTAATGAAAAAGTAAAAGTAATGTAACTAATTACTGTTGCCAGAAAGTAATAAGAAAAGTAATAATATTCCTTTTGAAAGGAGTAACTAGCAATGAGTAACATATTACATTTTTGAGTAATTAGCCTATAAACAACTAAAACAACATCCAGCTAACAGGGAACGTTGTGGCAATGTTTTCTCAAAGTTACAAACAAACGTTCCATCAGTAATGCTAACAGAAGTTTTCTGGTCTTTAATAATGTTATCAAAATATTAGCACAAAAACATTATTTATACATCGATAATGAAACGTTTTTCTGAAACATTTTAGTTGGCCATTCATCTGTTTTTTTTTTTATTTAATTTCATTAATTACTCCCTGATTAAGATGGTTCAAAGAACAAAAATAACTTTCCCATAATCTTTGCAAAATGATACAATTGAAAATTCCTTTAAAGTTCTCTCTAAAGTTGACACAATCAAAAAAAAAAATTTTTTTTTAAACATTTTATTAAATAAAATTGTTCATAACATAATGGGAATGTTAGCAACATGTTCTTAGAAAATATTTTAGTTAGCTGTGATGTCAAAAAAGTCTAAAAAAACCCCCAAAAATGACACAACAGTTTGCATTAATCTTTTTGAGCTATAACATCTTCTAATGAAATTCTGTTCAATCAGCAAACTACTTTGACATACTTTGAACTTAATAATTTGTTGCGTGAAGTCAATTACTCAAAACTGCCTTGGAACCAAGTCATCTATTTCAGGAAAAATTAACAGCTAGCATAACAAATACTAAATGTCAATTATTTAGCGTGTTAATTTAATGAGTAAGTCTTTGTCATTAGCACAGTCATTGCTCTGCGTCTGAACGTTTAGGCAGTGTTTGCACACAAACCTGATTTCAGACAGACTTCAGAGGCTGTGTAACTATTCAATGATCTACAACAAAATTCAGAGAGCTTTGGTGATAACAAAATATTAATATTACTTACTACAATACTAATTTCTCACTAGAAATGACATCAAAAGTGAGAAAAGTATGTACATTTACACACAAACTGTCCATTAACTGCAACTTTCAGACGGTGTCTTTATTTTTTTAGCTTAACTACAGAATCAAAAACAATGAGTAGTGGGATGTCACAGAGAACAAAGGACACGTCTGTGCCGCCTTCAGAAATCAGTCATTTTCTGGAGGCACGATGTGACACGATCACTGGATTGGGTTGTGTCCCGTTCCTCCTCCGTATGCTGTCTGCAGAGGCAGTATTTTCAGCGAGTGGACGCAGCCGTAGAGTCAGTGTATCCACCCACAAACTAACCATGAGCTCAACCACAGAAAACTTCAGCACAACAGAAACTCTCTTTAAATGTCAAACACAACGGCATTCGACACTAACAGCTCCGTTCCTTCACTCAAAATAACGCTAAATTTCAACATTTACTCTGTCAAGTCCTACAAAGCATACTAGAAACTAAAAATCCACTGCCCAGTTTACAAAGTTATGTAGGCAATTTTAAGTCGCTACAATTTACTAAAAAATTGCATGAACTTGAGTTGAAATGGCACACAATACTACGATCGAATTTATTATGTCAGCAGAACTCTCTCAGTTTTTAATAATCGCTAGCACCCATTTCTCAATACGTATATCACTTTTTCAAAAGTCTTCACATGGTGAACACAACCGCAGTCTATGTGAGCTAAACTGTGGATCATTTATGATTGCTGATTGATGGACAGTGAATTCTAAACAGTAGAGAGCTTCATTTTTGTTTTGTAAAGACATTTTATGAAAACATTGCATAATGCTGTCTGTTGTTAGTGTTTTTAGGTCACTGTTTTATGAGTAACAAAATGTGTTTTTTGAGTGAAAACCTTTAGTGTTAGTTGATCTGAAACATGTATGAAGTGTTTTGGTAATTTTAGTGCATTTTGAATCTAAAATAACTGCTGTGCCAAGATGAGATATGTGAAGAGTTTTGATAAAGTGACCAACATATTGAGAAATGTGTCTTTGCAATTGTAAAAAAAAAAACCTGTAAATCAATAAATTGGAATTTGACTTGTAGCCGTGCATTTATTTATTTAAGTACTAATAGGTCTGCAGAATTTCTTTTAGGTAGGACATTATGAAATTGATTAAACAGGTCATAGAGTTGTTTGTGTAAGTGACTCTAATGATCTGTTCTGTTTGAGAACAATTTAAGAAAAGCATAATTTCTCAGGACTTCTTACAACTTTGACAAAATCATGGTTGAGAAATCGTAGTGGTTAAACTATGAATGCTGTGTCAGAACTGCATTCACTTAAAAGTCAAAGTCATCTTACAAAAATGTGTAAATTAATAAAAAATACGCATTTAAAAGTAAAAAGTCAACTTTTTTTTTTTTTTAGAAATTTCCTCATTGAAGTTACTTCTTGAATTGTGAAGGGGGACGGGTAAACTTTTTGAATTGGATATTCAGGGTAAATTACTTGCTTTGTCTTCTGGGAAACATGTAAGTATTTTATGCAGCTTCTAAACGGCAGTACTACAGAAAAAAATATGATCAAAATTTGAAAAATGTAGGCTACGCATCATCCTTCTGTTCATAAGTTTTCACCCCCGGCTCTTGATGCATTGTTTTTCCTTCTTGAGCATCAGTGAATGTTTTTATCTTTTTTAATAGCGGTGTTTGAGTCCCTCAGTTGTCCTCAGTGTGAAACGACGGATCTCTAATAAATCATATGGTCTCTGTTGGAAAGGGGTCAAACATGCAAAAGATGCTGGAAAACCAGACAATGTGCAGGAGCTGGAGGATTTTTCTGAAGAACAGCACACAGATGAAATGCTCATGAACAACTATTGTCTTGTGGAGTAAATATATCAACATTTGTTATGTGAAATAGCTGATTCAGGATACTGTAACATGCAGTTTTCATGATACCACTTATTCTGTTAAAATGATTTTGTATATTCTGCAAGGGGTTTGTGAACATCTGAGCAGAGCTGGATGTGCTTCTGAGCGTCTGAGGCTGAATTTCTCCTGAATGCGGTGACGTGTTCATCTGAGGTTTGTACTGTAAGCAGCTCGTGTTCTGCTCACCTGCTTCCGTGCGTTTCTGCACCGCTGCAGCTGCACCAGTGCAAAGCCTTTCATCTCATTTGTGTATCGTTTTTGGTCACGGATCACAAGCAGATTTGCTTCACCGAAACACGCATTTGATCTCAGTTTAAAACTGGAATCTTGCAAAATAAGGCTCAGAGTGAACCACTGACATGCTTGACATTATGTGTCAGCTCTGCGAAATAGCACTTGCTATTTTATTAAAGTTGTTGTTGTTGTTGTTTTATTCTATTAAAATGTTTTAAAATTACAGCATATGAAACATGTGACAACTTGGTCCTAACCAGACATTTCTTTAAAATCCTCTTGGTCTGACAAC
Organism: Tor tambroides; assembly: GCA_021397915.2. Lineage (NCBI taxonomy): Eukaryota > Metazoa > Chordata > Actinopteri > Cypriniformes > Cyprinidae > Tor > Tor tambroides. Next base: position 7,028 of record JAFVLL020036841.1, on the reverse strand, counting down.
ACAGTTCAGTCTTTCAGTCCAAATCTGCCTTCTGACTCTTGTCTGATGTCAGTGTGCTTTTGTTGTGTCAAAATATTTTTAATTAAAATAACAAAAACAAGCATTTCTCAGTTTGACTCCTGAGATCCTGTGATTCTAGCCTCGGTTTCCCCTTTAACAGACTCTAGATGAGTGAGTTTGTCGTTAACAAAAACACTTTTATCATGAGTCTCTCTCGTGTTTATTCTTCCTTTTTACCGCTGAACGTTCAGAAAGAGACACTGAAGGATCGTGTGAATCTGGAAAGATCATTGTACTTACAGCTCATGAAATGATGATCTGTCTGTCGTCTGAAGCTCACGATGTCAGCTTCACCTGCAGCTCCGTACTCAGATATTATTTCATAACATTTGGAGGAAGAACAGAAGACTTATCTCGCATTCAAAACGACGCGCATGCATGACTGCAAAAAGGGGAAACAGAAAGTGTAAATCATCTTCCCCTCCCACTGCGAACACAAACACACACACACACACACACACACACACACAAACTCACACACACTCATCTCATAGACTTCATTTGTTTTTCTGTCATGTTAGTGATATTTTCTATAGCTGAACTCTAGATCTAAACAAACCATCACAGAAACTTGTGCAAAACGTTAAAACCAAACATGATTTAATCATTTTATAAGAGTTTTTATCTAGTAAGGACCAGTAAACACTTTCACACTAGTAGGCTATCATGATATTTCACTATGAGGACATTTGGTTCTCACAAGTATAATTAAACAAGCACACACACACACACACACACACACACTTCCTGTCCGTATGAACACAGTTTAGTCTGACAGAGATAAACATGTTCAGTCTATCTGTACTTCTCTTATTTTGGCCGACTGGCTTATTTTGCACTGTTTTAATTTTAATGGTGATTTCACACATTCAGCAGAATCACCAGGGGTTCTTTTCCCGTACACTGATGCAACTCACCACTTAACCGCCGTAGTTGGATATATTGTTATAGAAACTAACTAACTAGTCACAACTGTTTCCCACATTGGTTTAACATTACAGACCTGTCGTTAGTGACGTGACACACAGGCGCTGGAGTAATGCCTTCTTCTAATTAATCAATTCAAGATTGCAACTCATTGTTAACACACAGAACATAATAGCAGCACTTTTCACTATTCTATGCACAGTACCATGATATAACTGTTGATTTGATTTGCAGAACTGAGAGATGACTGTCTAGAGGAGCTAGAGAAAAACCTTTTGTCAAAGAAACTGCCACAGGATGACAAAAAAGGCCATTACCAACACTGTAATGCAATTTGGCAGAGGATGCTGAATTTTTAACATTTTTTATAGTAATTATACTCTATTGTGTTTTCATATTCAGTTCAAACTTGAGAGCATTTGAATTTTTCCTTTCTAGTGTCTTTTATCTGTAAGATCTCTTTACCGTAGTGTAATGAAAAGTAACTATACTTATAATTGAATTTCACTGTATCGACACCTCTCTATTTATGTCATATACTGTAGTAAACATTGACTTGTGAAATGATTCCTGATTCTCAAAAGGAGGTTGTTGTGACAGTGATTTGAAGTGGTCTCACTAGTGTTCTCTAGGCAGTGTGTCATCTTGAGTTTGATTCTGACAAAAGAGACTCAAGTACTTGATTTTTTTCTTAGTGTGTAGTTTTGAAATCGTGTTTATAGTTGTGAGGAAATGGTGAATTGTTTCATGAATTGTATGTTTTGAATAGTAATGGAATTTAATGCTAATGCTATATAATATACTGCATGTTATTGTGCCAAAGAGCATGATCCATGTAAGTCTACATGCATGTCATACTAATAAGAAACTCTGCTTGTCACCGCAGGCTGAGAGCTGTAATTCCAACCACACAATTTTGCAAAGATGTTTGCAAATTGTTTAACTATTTTAGTAATGAGGAACTTGTAACCATAGATGGCTGATGATGATTTTGTGAAACAAAAACACAGTGAAGCACAAAAGCATCAAACTGTGGATTATTTATTATCACTTTGACACAAAATGCATTCAGTGAAAACGTTTGTTTCTCATTCAGACACAATGGCAAAACTCGGTGCACGTTTACATGCTCTTCACAAAACCTTAAACATACATTCAAAATCTAACATAATACAAAAATGACCAAGACAGCAATTTGCTACATTTCTACAGTAATACCATATTTAAATATATTCTATATACTATCAACACAATTGGATGTAATTGAACACCTACACAAGTGTTAGTCTTTCAATTTCATTCCCATCTGTCCAAATCTTATACTGAAATGTAAATATTCAGTATCATTTATTGCAGTGAATTCTGAACACTCATTCTTGTTTTGTAAAGAAATTTTACAAAATAAAACTGTGTAATTTTCCTGTTGTCAGTGTTTTTAGATCATTGTTTTGTGAGTGCTAAATTGTGTTTGTTATTTGAAAGTCTTTGTGTTATGAAGAATGAGTTGATTTGAACTGTATGAAGTATTTTGTTGATTTGCTACATTCTGAAAGTGAAATTAACAGCTGTGATAAAAGTTGGAAAAGAACTGAAGAGTTTTGAAAAAGTGACCTGCTGTAAGTACTGAGAATTGTGTCTTAGTGATTGTTAAAAAAACAAACAAACTGTAATTCTATTGACAGGGTTATAGTGATTTATTGTCATTTGTGAAGCATATTGTGAAGTATGGCCAGCATGTTCTGCTAAATATCTCCACTGGAAAAGAATGTCAAAGAGATTTGGAATGACATTAGGCTAAGAAATGATGGCAGAATGATCATTTTAGGCTGAACTGTACCTGTAAACACACACACACACACACACACACACACACACTTACACACACACACACACACGCACACATGCACACGCACGCACTCACACTCGCACACACACACAAACACACACACGCACATACAAACACACACACACAATCACACACAATCACACACACACACACACACACACACGCACACACACACACACACACACAATCACACACACACACACACACACACACACACGCACACACACTCACGCACGCACACGCACACACACACACACGCACACATGCACACGCACACACTCACACTCATGCACACACACACACACACACACACACACACACACACACACACACACACACACACACACACACACACACACACACACACACACACACACGCTCACGCTCACGCACACGCACACACACACACACACACACACACGCGAGCATGTAAAAAAAAGGGGTTTTCACAGCAACACCACAGAAGAACCATACTGGTTCCCAAAGGACGCTGAATGTTAAATGTTCATGTAACCATCAATGCCAATAAAGAACCTTTAAAGAGCCCTGTCTCTCACTGTGGCCTTGTGGTTTTTCTGTGCATGTGCGTGTGTGTGTGTGTGTGTGTGTGTGTGTGTGTTTAAAGTGTTCTGGTTTGATGCTTCTCTTCATTATGATTGACACGTGTCTCAGCTGACATCTGAATCCTGTCAACACTCTTACAATCTTATGTTGCATGTCAGTCATGGATTTTGATATGGAAACAAAAGCTGCTTTCTGATTGGCCGTATCTGCATGACTCTGGAATCATCTGGTTAAACTGGCCCTGAAAGCATCTGATGCTATGTACTTCAGAGTCTGCATTCATTCACAATATGATCGTAAAATATATGATTTCTGAAAGACCTGCCTCTCACCCCAAACCTTTGTTTTAAAACTGTCCATTTTTAAGTTCTTTCATTTCTGTTGATATACTGATACAATGTTTATTATTCAAATCTCAACATAGAAAACATTCCCTCAACATTCCTGCTGTGAAGATCAGCTTCATTTCTGATTCATTCAGGAACAAAACATTTTATGAGAGTTGAATCACTAAACATTCAAAAAAAAAAAAAAAACTTTATGTAAAAACTTTGAAATAAATTTCCCTGTTGTTAAGTAGATGTGGCATTCAACCATGAATAAATATTTTCATTTTCATTTACATTATTGATTTATTTTTTAGAAATTGCATTGTAAAAAGTTGCATTTTGCAACTCTACTCAACTAAAAAAAATGTTTTAAGAACATTTTCTATTAACAACAAAGAGAACATTTCAATGTTCCTTGAACATTATTGCCACAATTTTTTCTGCTAACATAAAAAAAATATTTAAAAAAATGCAATAATAATAACATTATAAGAACATTCTGAGAATGTTATTCTAAAAACGGTTCCTCTCAAAATTAGGAGAATGTATATCAAATATTAATATTTAAGAATGTTCCATTAACATTATTTTAAGAATGTTTTGTCCTATTAGTCTACATAACCTTTAAAATGCTAGCGAAATTCATAAGAACGTTCCTTGTTAGCTGGGTAAATAAATAAATAAATAAATAAATAAACTGGTGCAGCTCTGTGGAGTCACATGACTGATCAGGTGGTTTAAGTACAACAGGTGAGAATTTTGAAAAGTTTGTGTTGAAGGTCAAATCAGCCCCATGAACTCATGACGCATGTGGATGATATGTTCATGTTGATTTGGTTTATTTGAGAACACAAACTCAGCCTAACAAGAGAATCTGTGAAGGGTGTTTTCCTCCAGAGGACAGCAGGAACATCCACTCATACACAGGTCAGAGCACATTTACTCTGTTTATCAGAACTGCTTTTAATACTCAACTCACACATTCAGAAAACAGAGAGTGTCATGCAGGGGATTCATTCTGCACTTTTTGCCTGTGCATTTAAGTGGTTAGTCAGGCGTGGTTGATTCCTGTGTTCAGCTGTGTGTGAATCCTGATATCAGCGTGTGTGTGTGTGTGTGTGTGTGTGTGTGTGAGAGAGAGTGTTTTTAGGTGTGCAGGTGGAGCTTTGAAAGCAGATGACTGTAAACAATCTCAGACGAACATGAAGTTCAGAACAAACCTCTACCGCATGAGAGCGCGAAAGGACCTATATTCATGCACGGGTATTCGTCAGTAACAGGCACCATCAACTGTTTGAAATACTTCAAAATGAATCTTAAGCAACGAATTAACAAGCTGTTGATTAATTAAAACAGTAATATTGGGGACAGGGATTTAAAAAAAAAAAATGCTATTATAAAATATTTTAGAAAATATGCATAAATACAAATTTGATAAATTATGGTCTTAAAGGTGTTTTGAGGGTTAAAGTATATTTTTAAGGTGTTTTATAAATTTATTGTTGAGGCAGTAGCTAAAAGTGATTTCACCTCCCTTTAAAACATCGTAACGTCTTAAAAATTAGGAAAGCGTAATTGCTTAAGTTAAAAACTAAAATGAAAATGTTAAAAACCCTTTAAAATCAAAGAGAACAGAACATTTTGTGTTTATGATGTGAGGCGCTAGAGGGCGCCAGAGGAACATCTGACACGCTTCCGGTCAAACTCACGTGACGCATCGACACCAGAAGAAAGAACTAACATTTTAGAGTTCTGTACACACACAAGAGTTCTCAGCTCAGTTCAAATCAACTTTATTGGCAAGACTTGTACATTATTGACAAGCTTTGGCCATTATTTGAGAAATAATCAAAATAAAGACTATATAACGAACACTGTTTTATGTGCACGTTTTGTGTTTTTGAGCATCACTGACTGCAATCTTTCCTGTCATCTCATGAATACTGAAGTTGTGTGTTATTGTCCAACTTTCTGAAGTCAAATGCTTTCAGATTTGGATTGTTTTTTTTCTCGGTTTCCTCACAGTGAGTGCAGATGGTGAGGAAGGAAGTGTTGCTCATTTGTCATGATTCAGTAGCAGACACTGCCAGTATAATCGCTTCTGTTACTGACTGCAATATTTTCAGATGCTAATTGGCATTTCAGACTGGATAATGTTTTGTTGGCTCTCGTTTTCTCGTTCTGTTCAGTTGCACTTATTTTTAATCTGAGATTTGTGGCATGTTTGGTTGTACCAAATACTCTCACTACTGTGGATTGAAATCAGAATTACTTCGGAGTGTGAAGTGTAATTATTGTAATCGTTGACTTCATCCTGGAGAATGGCTAACAGTGATGTGAAGAGGGTGAGATGGTGATGATGGAGAATGAAAAACAAAGATTTTCCTCTGAACATACACAGGGCGAGTGAAAGCACTGGTTTGTTGTCAGAAAGAATGAATGAATCTGCCTCACACATCAATGCAATGGCAGATTGAAAATAGACTCTACTTCATTGTGAAGCTTTGCGTGCTGCTCCTTACCAAACCTAAGCGTAGCCTACAGTTTATTCAGTTTTGATCATTTTACAAACTTTGTATTGATCATTGGCCAGTTTAAATGCTAATGTCTTAATTTTGCACAAAATTAAGCAGTAATGCAGAGTGATGTTTAAATTCACATTTTCTGATCATCAACATTTGGACATTTAGCATTCATAACATCAATGATTCACAACATTCACTACCAATTTTGCTCGCATAATAAAATGTATTTCTGAGTGAAAGCAGATTCAAGGAAAATAGTAGGACAGGACTTTACCTGTCAAGTGATTGGGTCACGAAACATGTTTTCCTCTAGATACACTGAGTGAAATCTGAGTGAAACAGCTGGATGTGTGTAATTATAGTAGATCTTGAGCCCATGGGAGCGTTTGATGAGACGAGTCCTGATGTTCCACTGGAACAGTGATGCAGTGAATCTCCTCTCAGCTCAGAGACCCAGCGCCACACTGCTGGAGACCGCAGACACATGCGCATACGTACGCAGACACCTGCAGACACAAGCATAAACCTGCAGACATGCACAGACAGATGAGCAGACACCTGCAGACATCCGCAGACAAATGCATAAATGTGCAGACATGCACAGACACCTGCACACACATGCGCAGACACTTGCATATAGCGCATACACCTGCACACACATGCATAAACATGCAGACACATACAGACATGCACAGACAGATGAGCAGACACCTGCAGACATCCGCAGACAAATGCATAAATGTGCAGACATGTACAGACACCTGCACACACATGCGC
>JAFVLL020036838.1:0-13780 GCA_021397915.2 Tor tambroides | reverse complement strand
ACTGACAGACTGCAACGGTTTGAGTTAAAAATCTTCGTTTGTGTTCTACTGAAGAAACAAAGTCACCTACATCTTGGATGCCCTGGGGGTAAGCAAATAAGCATCAAATTTTCATTTTTGGGTGAACTATCCCTTTAATGTGACAAATACGTCACATCAAAATTCCACCTACTTTTATAAGGTTAATAGCCTGATGTGACATATATGTCACCACAACATCTTTGTAACTTGTTTTATATCAATTTGTTCAAGACATGTATTAAAATCAGGTTAAGAGTAATCTAGGATATGTTATTAAAATATTAGAATTGTTGCATGGGTTGAAACATATCTTTAGTAACAAAAACAAGCGTTTTAAAAATTGGTGAAACTGCAACATGTGCTAACCAGACAGAACACCATTTTGGAAATGTTGCCATGGCAACAAAAAATGCACACATTTTCACATGACTGAAACTGGGTGTTCATTATATGTCACTTAGGGACTTCCTGAGTTGAAAGTGTGGAATAATGCTTTAAAAAGACCTTTCCAGATAATCACCATTGTTTGTGACACCCGCGTCACCGTGGGTTCTTATGGGTTAAAAGGGATAGTTCACCCCAAAATGACATTTCTGTCATCATACTCACCCTCAAGTTGTTCCAAACCTGTATGAATTTTTTTCAGCTGTTGAGCACAAACGAAGATATTTTGAAGAATGTGGGTAACCAAGCTGTTAAGCTAGCCATTGAATTCCATAGTATAAAATACTACAGAAGTCAATGGCCACCATTAACTGTTTTGGCTGTGTTAACCCTGTCCCGGAGCAGAGTTTCATAACCCAAGGTAAAAAGCGGTACTAACCCTACTTCTAAATTACAAGTGTGCAGTGTTGGGGGGTAACTAGTTACATGTAACTAAATGATGTAATTTAATTACAAAATGTAATTGTAATCAGTTACAGTTACTGAGAAAAATTGTGTAATTAAATTACAGTTACTTATGAAAATGTTAACGATTACAAAGGGGGTTACATCTTGAGTTTTTCTCTCTCTTTCTCTCTCTCTCACACACACATACAGATTGAATTGATTTCTTTTATAAATTGCACTGAATGCTCTAAAATATGAGACACCAGTGTTTCAGGAGTTTAGGATACAGAATAGGACACATGCTTATTCAATAACTGTTTTATTTCCTATTTAGGTTGATGTATATACATACGTTTTTTCCCAAGGTATTGTTAGATGCCAGTGTTTCCTCTCATAGCTATGCAAATATTTGATTTCTTGTCATGATTTTAAATCTGTATTTAACCTCTGAACAATCTCAGAGTAAAAAGGTGCTAAGTCTGGTTTGTGGTGGTTGTGCTTTAAAATGAAATTATTATAATCTTAATTCAAGTGATGAAGGATTTTGAAAGTCTGACAGTAATCAGTGTTTAATACTACTGTTAGGTTAACCCTGCCTGCTTTAAAAGTTTGAAAATGATTACCAGTTGAACATTAAGTAATCAAAAAGTAATCAAATGTAATCAGTTACATTACTTTATTAATGTAGTAATGAAAGAAATAGTTACACTACTTATCACATTTTAAATAGGGTAACTTGTAATATTTAACCTGTTACATTTCCAAAGTAACCTTCCCAACACTGCAAGTGAGAAATTTACTTTTAACCAGGGTTAAAAGCGGGGTTCAGAACGACGATAACCCAAGGCTAAGCGCAGTGTGAAAAGCTCTTTTGTTTTATTTACAGCTTTGATAAATCCTTTTTTATAGTGTATGAATTGTTTGTGTGGTGATGTAGTATGAGGCCTCCGGTGTTTGATCCCATTTTCTTCTGTTACCTTATGCATATTATTGGTGTCAGACGTAGCGTGCCGCTCACCTACGGGTCATACGAGGCATGTGCATAAAACACGAGAGGGAAGCCAGAGGACTGAACGAGTGTCAAGTAGCTTTTGAGGTGTAACGTCTTCTGAAGTGAGCGTAATGACCCTGAAGGTCACACGGTAGTTTGAAAAACGTTCCCTCAGTGTTCTGGGCACAATTTTAACAAGTTCAGCCAATATAATTAAGTTGCTGTTTTTTAATAAAAAATGTTTTCCATTTGGGATCAGTATCCCGATGTTTTTTCAGTCTGTCAAAACAGTAAAATTTCTAAATATAGCTAAATACCTTATTGACGTAAATTGTCAACAGTAAAATCACACTGTTATGAAGTACTGAAACAAACAAGCTGGCTCGTAAATGTAGGGCAGCACCAATCCAGTCAGCCCACTGGCACCACACGCATCCCACAGTCTGACACATGAAAGTACCTTCAGCTCAGTTACAACAGAACCACAGGACAGCAACTTCATCAACAGTTCAGTCTGCAATAACCATAACAGCCACACCACAGTCATTTTCACATTTCATTGATAACAAATGCACTGCCAGTAATATGCCAAATGGGGCGCCTTTTTCATAAGCTCTCGAGCTCTTCTGCGTTCCTCAGACAGACAGCCATGGAGCCATAAGTAACCATTATTAAAGTCATATTTCACAGCTTTGCCTGTAAATCACCCTGAAGTGTTTCAAATTAGTTGGATTACTGTTTTACTTTGCTGTTACTGCTGCAGTGCTTGCTAGACGGCTCTAATGTGTCAGAGGGTGGTTTGCAGGGTGGGCCGGGGAAACAAGCATCGTGTTTCGTGGTGGGACAAAAATGTGCTGTAGCAAACTGAGCGGGCACAGAACGGGGATTCGATGTGTTGTTGGCGTGATATATGGTGAATCCTCAAAACATGACAAGCAAGTGAAATCATTAAAAGTTTAACCCTGACTGTGATGCATCTGTAAAAAAGAGAGAAAGTATTATATAAATGCAATCTGAAATTATCCCTAAAAATGCTGGCAGTGCCTGACCTATAGATGGATCCAACTGGATGATTCGCTATGAGAAATGAAAACATTTAATTATGGTAAACTGGTTTCGGGTAATGCTATGACTCACATGTGTGAGCCAGCGTAGATCATTATAGTATTGTATAACTGGTAAAGGTCACCAGACTGAATCTGTGGGAACTCATGCAGAGAGTATATCCGCTGTCCTGTGCTATAGTCCGCTGAGTTTAGTAACACCACTAAATATAGGCCACCCAATGCTGTTGAAATTTTCACTCTTCCCAAACATTATGGATTCTGTCAGTCTTTTAAAATGTAACACAGTCTATTGGTGTTCACTGTTGAAATGAAGATCAGCATGAAAGTAAGAATGGCTGATGACTTATGGTACAGCATAATTTAATATTGCTCATAATATATTATAAACATCTGGTGACTTGGATTTTGGAACCCTGACCAATAGTAAAATACAGCAACACTATTTATGAAACTGTAGCAGGGAAACTCCTCATCTAAAAGTATTTTCTTTTAAAATTCACCTAAGGGGTTTGTATTGGTTGCCAGAATAAAACTAATCTGTCATTCTATTTTGGAATGTAAAACAGAGAAGAGCTGGAAAGATCAGCAGGATATAAGAATTCTGTAGCTGGACAGCTTTTAAAACCAGCAATGCCAACAGGAATCGCATCTCACTGAATATAAATCCATCCATAAAATAAGCCAAATCAAACACACAAACACACTTTAATGGCATAGTCAAGTGTCCATGACACACAAGCAAAACCACAAAGAAAATGGCCAAAACTGTGTTTTTTTTCTTGAATTTAACTATTCATTTGGAAATCTGACGCCCTTAAATTGAATTAATCACTATAATTTATTCTTTACTATATTGCACTTAAAAGACCAGCTTATATCTCATATATATACTGTTAGAGTCAAGTGGCTACTCTTCTCTGGAAATGCAGTTGCTTTCATTTATGCATAAATTCAATTACTCCCTACTATAAAAACACATTTCTAAATAAATCAGTTACAATCTATGTGAATTCCTAATGGAGAAATGCATGTCTGTTGTTTTACGGAAACATTAACATTTGCTCAGCTTACTGTAAAACTATGATAGACAAAGCTGTTTATTTACCATCTATAAATAAATAAGATAGAAAGAAAGAATAAGAATAATACTCCCTACTATAAAAACACATTGCTAAATAAAGGAATTACTGCAGTAATATATCATATATCAATGTCACAATCTATATGAATTCCTAATGAAGAAATGCATGTCTTTAAACATTAACATTCGCTCAGCTTACTGTAAAACTATGTTAGACAAAGCTGTTCATTTACCATCTATTTATCTGCTTATAAATAACAAAGAATTCCTGAATGAAGAAATGCATATCTGTTGTCATGGACAAATTTGTTCAGCTTACTGTAAAACCACGTTAGACAAAGATATTTATTTACCATTTATTTACCCTATCAAAAATGCATAAACAAACAAACAAATATGAATCCCCAATGAAGAAATGCATGTCTGTTGTCTTATGGAAACATGAACGTTTGCTTAACTTACTGTTAAACTATGTTATGAAAAGCATGAATGAATGAATAACCTTCACTAATCCTGTTCTAGTTTATACCTATTCTAAACAATGTCTGAAATATTGTATTAGCCTACTAGTAGCCTACTTCTTGTGTTTTGCCTCTTTATGGTGAATTGCTTGTATTCCTCATGTGTAAGTGGCTTTGGACAAAGGTGTGAATGAATGAATGTGTTTTATTGAGCAGTTCAGCATCATCCTTGTAAAAGTGACTAGATCAGATCATATATGGATAAAAACATATTATTAACTTCTTTAGAGACAGTCTTTTTATTTCAACAATTCATTTGGAAACTGTATATCAATATACCATGGGGTTATTACACTGAACAAAATTATAAACGCAACACTTTTGTTTTTGCCCCCATTTTTCGTGAGCTGAACTCAAAGGTCTAAGACTTTTTCTATGTAAACAAAAGGCCTATTTCTCTCAAATATTGTTCACAAATCTGTCTAAATCTGTGTTAGTGAGCACTTCTCCTTTGCCGAGATAATCCATCCACCTCACAGGTGTGGCATATCAAGATGCTGATTAAGACAGCATGATTATTGCACAGGTGTGCCTTAGGCTGGCCACAATAAAAGGCCACTCTAAAATGTGCAGTTTTATCACACAGCACAATGCCACAGATGTCGCAAGTTTTGAGGGAGCGTGCAATTGGCATGCTGACTGCAGGAATGTCCACCAGAGCTGTTGCCCGTGAATTGAATGTTCATTTCTCTGCCATAAACTGTCTCCAAAGGCGTTTCAGAGAATTTGGCAGTACATCCAACTGGCCTCACAACCGCAGACCACGTGTAACCACACCAGCCCAGGATCTCCACATCCAGCATCTTCACCTCCAAGATCGTCTGAGACCAGCCACCCTGACAGCTGCTGCAACAAACGGTCTCTACCATAAGCCGTCTCCAAAGGCGTTTCAGAGAATTTGGCAGTACATGGCAAGTACATTTGGCAAGCTCATCTGCATGCTCGTCATCCTCATCGGGGTCTCGACCTGACTGCAGTTCGTCGTCGTAATCGACTTGAGTGGGTAAATGCTCACATTCGATGGCATCTGGCACTTTGGAGAGGTGTTCTCTTCACGGATGAATCCCAGTTTTCACTGTACAGGGCAGACGGCAGACAGCGTGTATGGCGTAGTGTGGGAGAGCAGTTTGCTGATGTCAACGTTGCGGATTGAGTGTCCCATGGTGGCGGTGGGGTTATGGTATGGGCAGGCGTATGTTATGGACAACAAACAAAGGTGCATTTTATTGATGGCATTTTGAATGCACAGAGATACCGTGACAAGATCCTGAGGTCCATTGTTGTGCCATTCATCCACGACCATCACCTGATGTTGCAGCATGATTATGCACGGCCCCATGTTGCAAGGATCTGTACACAATTCCTGGAAGCTGAAAACATCCCAGTTCTTGCATGGCCAGCATACTCACTGGACATGTCACCCATTTAGCATGTTTGGGATGCGCTGGATCGGCGTATACGACAGCATGTTCCAGTTCCTGCCAATATCCAGCAACTTCACACAGCCAGTGAAGAGGAGTGGACAACCTGATCAACTCTATGCGAAGAAGATGTGTTGCACTGCGTGAGGAAAATGGTGATCACACCAGATACTGACTGGTTTTCGGACCCCCCCAATACAGTAAAACTGCACATTTTAAAGTGGCCTTTTAATGCGGCCAGCCTAAGGCACACCTGTGTAATAATCATGCTGTCTAATCAGCATTTTGATAATCTATCCACCTCACAGGTGTGGCATATCTCAGCAAAGGAGAAGTGCTCACTAACACAGATTTAGACAGATTTGTGAACAATATTTGAGAGAAATAGGCCTTTTGTGTACATAGAAAAAGTCTTAGATCTTTGAGTTCAGCTCATGAAAAATGGGGACAAAAACAGAAGTGTTGCGTTTATAATTTTGTTAAGTGTATTTATGAAAATACATTTTTAAAAGAGACACTGCTGTTGCAAACCTTGGACTTACAGTACTCCACATCGTCCTCATCTTGCTCCCGTCCTGCGGATGGCGAGCGCGCTCAGCTCAGGCTCCTGTCCCTCGCCGATCCATCAGATGTGATAGCGGACCATCAGTCAGTACAGTGCGGATGAGCGATGCTTTGATTCTCATTCATGTCAACAGCCTGAACAGCCCAACGAGCCAGACCTCTCGCGCTTTCACATGACCGGAATAAAATGCAGCCGGACGAGTCGCAGTATTTGCAACGGTAAACTGTAACATTTGGCTTAACGCTGTCATATTGTGATGTACGTTTATGTTGATTCGGTTATTTCCATCTGTTAAGGCAGAGGCACTGCATATAACGTGTATATTATAACCTGTGAGTTCACCCTCACCGTTTTTATTTTCAACGATTTATTTTATAATATTTTCTATAGTCGTAACGTAAGGCTGGGTCAAAATCATTCGCTTGACTTGCAGATGGGCGTGGCGTACTGTAACCATCCCGTTATGATACCAGTGTCCCTGTTCAGCTAGACATTTATGTATCATTTTTTGCGCGGTTTCCTAGTCATCTGCACCTATGATGAACGCTCTTGCCCAGAAATGCTGTTTAGGCTTGGCAGCTCACTGTGGCAGTTTGAGACCCTGCCAATGTTTAATGCAACTCACTGTCACATCCAATCTTGATCTCTTCCCTGTCTATTAGGAAGTGTAGGACTGGTGATATAGATGTGCATCCAACAGAAAAGGCTCTAGTGGTGTACTATGAAGTGGAAGCATCCATTTTAGGAGAGACAGGCAATGCCAGGCATGAGGAGAAGAAAGAGTACCAGAAAATGTAAGCAGAGATAAGCTGTATACCCATACACACATACATTCTAAGTTGTTACATTTAATTCAACTTCTCTTTACATTTTCTCTGTGTTTGTTGTTTAGCATCCGTCTGAGGAGTCTGAATGCCAGCACTGATGTTTCCGCCCTGGCCAGAAAGGTGGTGGAAGAGTGTAAAATCATTCATCCATCAAAGCTGGCAGAGGTGGAACATCTGCTGCTGTATTTACAGAACCGAAAGAAGCCCAGCAGTAAATGTAAATACCTTTTTAAAACTTAATTCAAAACTATAAACAACATACAATTTTTTGGTGGACGATCAACCTGCAATCTTTTTGTTTTTAGTAATGTTTATTTATCTATTTATTTTTATGTATCATATCACATTTAATAGTGACAGTTGTTTCATGTTGTATGTCCTTAGTGGAGAAGAAGGAAAAGAAACCATCGAAACCTAGAGAACTATTGCCATTTGAAGGAATGGAAGTACGCACGTTTTAAGTTACACATTTTTGAGAAAGCGAATGTGTTAACACATGATTAATTAAACGTTAAATTATACTAATTTTTAATATGTTTCCCACATTTATCTAATTTGACATGATAGCTGATTAATTCTGTTCCGTGTGATTTTTACCAACTAATTCAAACCGGATTGAAACTGATCCACAGTTCAAGTGTCGTCTTCTTTCCAAATTATATATAAACCAAACCCAGATGGTATGTTTAGAGTATTTGCAGTCATTTGCAGTCTTTGTTTGGTGTAATTTAATCATTATTGAAGCTACACGAGTAAAACAACCTCCTTGATAGAAATGTGAATAACAATGGAGGACTGTGTGTTTACATAACAGTCCTACTACTTACTTTCCAGAATCTGTTAACTCTGATAAAGTAGCAAATCTCAGCTGCTTGATTGGTGAAAAATATAAACTATATAAACAGCCAGTTATATATTAATAGTGCAACTTAACCTGCATGCATGTAGTACACTAACATAAAGTGATATGTACTATAGCGAATCTCAACTGCTTAATTTTATTTTCATGTGACTATAAGTTGGATATGTAAGTATGCCCAGCTTTATCCACACCTATACAGTATACTCACATCTATTCTACAGTATATATTATATAGCATGTCTTAACTGCTTGATTGCTAGAATCATTGTAAAATGTAAATTATATTATTGCCCAGCTCAAATCTCCTAAATGTGACTGTAAGGCAGATATTAACTGTAAGGAAGATATTATAAATGTTAACATGGTTTCCTGAAAAGCGCTTTTAAAAAAAATTGATTGTTTGACAAACATGATATTTTAGTTGATTGAGAACTTTGATTGACATTAGTTGTAACTAAAGTTGATATATTACCATAATACGTTTCAGATTGATGAGGAGGCCAATATTAATAAAATCGATGATTACATTGAGCTGTTGTATGAGAGCATGCCTGAGAAGATTAGAGGCTCCACTCTGATCCTCCATCTGGCCCGTAACCCTGATAACCTGGAGGAGCTCCTACATAATGGTAACTCTTTTTTGTTCTCAATGCACTGTCAACAGTGTTATTATTCAGCAACAAACTGTCATAAACATATGAAAAGTCATGAACTGCCACATAACAGCAGGGATTTCAGTGGTTCTTAATGCTCTTGCAATGTATGTTTGATTTTGTTGGATTATCCAGTTGTTTGTGACTAATTTGATGTTTTTCAGATACTGCACTTGGAGCTCTGGCACGGGTACTGAGAGAGGACTGGAAACAGAGTGTGGAGCTAGCAACTACTATCATCTACGTCTTCTTCTGCTTCTCAAGGTACACAATTCCTGTACAGTTTATTTTGTCTTTTTGACAACAGCCGTATTCATTTTTGTCATGGTGCTTTAAAGGGCCTGAAACAGAATCGAGTAGACAATGTTTGGAGGATTTTAGTGTGCTGACTGCGTGCTGATCATTAATGTGCTGTCAGCATGGTGAACTCTCTCTGAGAAGTGGCGTCTCTAAATTCAAACCCTTTTAGCATCACCACTGCAGCTGTCCAAACACAGCTTCATCAACAAATTCAGTGCTTCAAAATTACATTTAAAAACAATTACTTATTTGGACTTTAAATCGCATACTGTGAGCAATTTTCCTGTTACGATCTGATCGTAATCTGTAAGTCTCTGTGGGAACAAACAGAGATTTACAGACACTATTGACAGCTACACAATTGAATGGCTGCACAGTGGTTCAGGTTTGAAAAACATCTCATCTGTTGCACTCCGTCCAACTGTTTTTGAACACACACTTTAAACACATTATGTGGCTTCCTCAAGACTGACCAGTTAACTAGCCAATCAGATAATTCATAACTAGAAGATTTTGAAAATATGTACAGACTGTTCAAAAATTTGGGGCCAGTTTTTTTTTTTTTTTTAAGAAATGAACACTTTTTTTTCAGGATGCATTAAATTGTTCAAATGTGACAGTAAAGACTAATACATTGTTACAAAATATTTCTATTTCAAATAAATGCTGTTCTTAAAAAAAAAAAAAAACAACAACACATTTTACAGTTTCCATGAAAATATAAAGCAGCACATTTGCTTTAACATTAATAATTAGCACCAGGATATTAGAATGATTTCTGAAGAATCATGTGACACAGAAGACTGGAGTAATGGCTGCTGAAAATTCAGCTTTGTCATCACAGGAATAAATTACATTTTAAAACTTATCCAAATAGAAAATTGGTATTTTAAATAGTAATATTATTTCACAATATTACTTTTTTATTGTTCAAATAAATGCAGTCTTTGATCAAATAAATGCAGTCTTGGTGAGCATAAGAAACTTCCTTTAAAAGCATTGAATCTTGCTGACCCCAAACTTTTGAATGGTAGTGTAGAAAGAGAAGTACACAGCATATTCTATTTACCTGATCTCATGACGAAAACGTACCTGTGGGAACTTTTTTGCAAGACGAGAAATACATACCAGTAAGTATATTTCACTGCAGTTTCCAAGAGAAATGAACACTAGAGGTGGTAAAACATCAAGCACTTGTAATCGTTTTCATAGATAGTTATGATTACAGCTCCATATGTTTCGCTTTCCAGATGTAACAAACTTGCTCGGTAGCTCACCTGGCATGGAATTGGACTTAGGATGCAGAACCCTTGAGTACGAATTCCATGAAAAACATGACTCACGATGAAAGAGCTGAAAGCTGAGAGATCGAAAAATAAGCTAAAACAGCATGCTTAAGATTGCATTTTTACGTCACATTTGTTTTTGTCCATACTATCGGGTAGGTTTAGGTGTAGTGAAGATGGTACGTTATTTTAAAACGCCACAGAGCTTTAGACTTATAGCGCCACTCAATGGACATTTCAAGTCAGAACTGCGGTGACACGTACAAAACCAACGTCACATAAAACGTACTATATGTACGTTCATCTGTTCCGGGGGAAAAAATCGAAGACTCTTGTAGCGCCACCCAGTGGATTTTTCACATTGATTATGTCATGAAACGTACATGGCGGTACGTTTTTTGCATCTTGCAAAAAAGTTACCACAGGTACGTTTTCGTCATGAGATCAGGTTGTCTATTTTGGAGGATTATTATACTACCTTTTATATTTTTTATAGAAGCAGATTGCATACCAGATATTCTGATATAGCTCTTGTATAAGGTTGAAAGCATTAAGAAAACCTTAATACACTCTCAAAACATCTTTAGTAGCTGCAGATCACATTACTGCTTTTACTGAGATAGCTGTCAGCATTTATTTGAGCTATGAAAGTGTGTGCTCTCATCTGATGGTTTTCCTTGGCTCTCATTTGCAGATGGCTAATGTGGAAATTTCTTTCCGCAAGCTAGAATGACTTTGACGTTTGAAGGATGTATTTGAAATGTATGATGAGTTGTTTGGCCCGATCATTCAGTTGTTTATGTACTAATCAGGACTAGAGTATGAAATTCATCTGGCACGTCCGTCTCGGTGTCTCTGCATACCAGCCATTGTCTAGTTTTCAGATTGTATCGCATACATCAGTGTCTGGCCGAATGTGCCAGGAGAGGTCGGAAGAGGACAGACCCTCACCACTTGAGTTCTTCCTGCAGTTTCTCGCAGTTCCACGGGCTCATTACGCACTATAAGATTGGCGCACTGTGCATGAACGTCATCGAGCACGAGCTGAAGAAATATGACCTGTGGCAGGATGAGTTAGAGAAGAAGAGCAAGGCTTATATCCTTTTTATCAATCTCTTTTCAATCAAAAAAATCAATAGCACTAAATAAATGTGTTAAATGCACTACATTTTTCCTTAACATATCCACGTGAGGAGGACCCCGAAAACCAGAGCTTACGGAAGGAGTATGAGAAAACCCTTAAGAAATACCAAAGCCTCCTGGTCAAACAGGAGCAGCTGCTGCGAGGTACAGGAAGTGAAATGTTTTATTTGCCACAGTTTAGTAGGAATCATCCATGATGCCTTGTTTATGTGTTCCTCTTCCTTTCCATGGCTCTAGTTGCATTCTACCTGCTGTTGAATTTGTCTGAGGACACCCGCACGGAGCTCAAGATGAGGAACAAGAACATTGTGCACCTGCTGGTCAAGTCTCTAGAGAGGGAGAATGAGGAGCTGCTGGTGCTAGTGGTCTCCTTCCTCAAAAAGCTCAGCATCTTCTTGGAGAACAAGAACGACATGGTGAATGTTTTTGAAAGAAGTCACTTATGCTCACCAAAGCTGCATTTATTTGATGAAAAAACAGTAATATTGTGAAATATTATAACAATCTAAAAGAACTGTATTCTATTTGAATATATTTTAAAATGTAATTTATTCCTGTGATGGCAAAGCTGAATTTTCAGCAGTCATTACTCCAGTTTTCAGTGTCACATGATCCTTCAGATATGCTGATTTGCTGCTCAAGAAACAGTTCTTATTATTACTGTTATGTTGGTAACTTTTTGCTGCTTCATATTTTTGTGGAAACCGTGATTCACTACCATTCAAAAGTTTGGAGTAAAAATTTTTAAATTTAAAAAATATAGTAAAGACATACACAGTATAATGTTATAAAAAAGTTTCTATTTCAAATTATTTTCTTTTGAACTTTCTATTCATCAAAGAATCCTGAAAAAATTGTATCACTGTTTCCACAAAACATTAAGCAGCAAAAACTGTTTTCAACATCAACAGTAAGAACTGTTATTAATAATTGAGCACCAAAAATAATAATATTTGAAACTCAGCATATCATCATTTCTGAAGGATCATGTCACACTGAAGACTGGAGTAATGGCTGCTGAAAATTCAGCTTTGCCATCACAGGAATAAATTACATTTTAAAAAATATTAAAATAGACAACAGTTTTTTCAAGTTGTAATAATATGTCACAATATTACTGTTTTTGCCATATTTTTTTAATCAAATAAATACAGCCTTGGTGAGCATAAGAGATATAAAAAATCAATCAATAAATAAAAAGTTATTTATTAAAAAAAAAACATTATATGTAGATATAATATAAATATGATGCATTTAATCTAAGCATAAAGTCACACCTTTAAGGTGTCCTGGAGAATTATGGGGTCATTTATAGCAGGAGGTTTCTGTCATTGCTGTACTAAGATTTGTCCTGGTTGTCCTACACTGCTCCACTGTCAGTGCACCTGGAATCAATCTACTTTGGCTATGAATGTACATTTATCAAGACAGAAGTTGTTTTTATTCCTGTATCCCTTAACCAAATCCTTATTGTAGATAAAAGAAATAGACTTTTGGCTTTGAACATCTTTCATCATGTTGTACATAAAAACACATGTTGGACAAAAAAAACTGACTATTATAAGAATAGCTGAGAAAAAAAAGATGATTCTGTTTGTTTCTCCAAACTAAGCTGTTTTCAATGGAAAAAGATTAAGTAATTTTATGTAGTTGTTTCTTTTGACTCTAATTTAATGTATTACATCTATTTCACTTGTTTGTTTGTAATAGGCTGAAATGGACACTGTAGAGAAGCTGGCCCGTCTGGTTCCATGTGAACATGAAGACCTGATGAATGTCACTCTGCGACTCCTCCTCAACCTCTCCTTTGACACGGGACTGCGCACCAAAATGGTGCATGTGGGTTTGCTGCCCAAACTCACTGCTCTGCTGGGTAACTCTTCTAATGTTCATTTTAAAGAGACTGGAACATTGTTTTACTGTAATTGAATTGCAAGGCTTACAGCAGGGTTTATGTACGGTTTTCAAACCTTTTGGTGCCAAGGAATTTTCACTACGGTAGTTTTATTTAGGTAAGGGATATTGCCTAAAACCCTCCGTTAGAAACTCTATGGAACGTGTATATATCCTACCATTCAGATGTTTGGGGTTGGTAAGATTTTTTTCATGTATTTTAGGTTTTATGCTCACCAAGGCTGCATTATGTTACAAAATGCAGTAAAACAGTAATATTGTGAAATATTATTACAATTTAAAATAAGTATTTTATTA
>JAFVLL020036837.1:0-27106 GCA_021397915.2 Tor tambroides | reverse complement strand
TATATATATATATATATATATATATATATATTAGTGCTGTCAATCGATTTAAAAAAAATTAACTAATTAATCGCACATTTTTCTGAAATTAATCGCGATTAATCGCAATTAATCTCACCTAACATTAAAATTTTTAAAAATACTTTTACATTGCAATCATTTCACATTCAATCTTCAAATTAATGTATAAACAACATAAAGACAGTATATTTTTAATATTTGTATAATGGCATCATTTTTTTTTATGACTGAAGGCCAGTATCACTCTGATGTCTCTATGAAATATTTTTTCCCCCTAATATTTAAACATTGATTAGACATTCAACATTACAAAGCTATCAATTTTAACATTTATTAAACTACTTAAAATAACTTCTAATTTAAGTGAACTTAAAAAAATCTTCACATAAACCCATTATAATAAATGTCATATTTACCTGTGCCCTTCAACAAATAGGAAGTATACAGATTACAGAAACTGAATAAATTTATCAAACGTTAAATTCTAAATTAAATATAGATGAATCCTTAAAGCTACAAAAGTGATTGATTTCCTCTCTTTTTCTTTTGATCTTTGATTACCAGACATCACAGCAGCTCGTTATTAGGTTTTTTGTCTGCTGTCTCTTTAAAAGCTACCAATGCTGAACGTGACGCGGTTCTGTCAGACATCTCTTTAAATATTCTGACCCACTTCAGTTCTTAACGTCTCAAATGAGTTGAATTGGGTGTGTTAGATGAGGGAGACAGTGCTGTGCTGCTCCAGGCCAGTTTGGAAAACCACTGCATTTCAGAGACGTTCTTAAATGTGACTCATATAACAAATACATACATGCACAGTTTTTAGGCAGCTTTAATCACCTTTCTGGTAACTTCGTGACTTAACTACAACATTGCATGATCGTAGTTTCTTTCGCAATTTGATATGAAATGATACAGGCTACAGCGCATTTGTGCGTGCAGTTGAACAGCACGTGCTACCGTTTCTGCGCTCGTTTGACTCGCGCCTGGAGCTGAAGAGAATTTGGAGCGCGCGTCTGAAAATTCTCCTGTTTTATATGGTCATAAAGACGTTCTGCGTTTAAATAAATGATGGTTCTTGTCAGGAAAAAAAGAGACAGAAGCAGCAGTTGTGAGTGGGGTGGCCAACCGTAGCCCCGCCCCTGTGTTAACGGCGTTAAATATTTTTAATGCGTTAAACTGAAAAAATTAATCGCCTGCGTTAACGCGCTAATTTTGACAGCACTAATATATATACTGTATATATATATATATATATATATATATATAAATAAAAAGTAGAAGAGTTCAAATTCATACATGTCTTCAAATTGATAGTCAAATTGATGTCACAAAATTGTAAGAATTGTCTGTGATTTATCACCCCAATATAAATAAATAAAAATAAGTAATTCTATATACACCATCATTCAACATTTTTTTAAAGAAATTAATCAAATGGACTAAAAGTTACAACAAAAACATTTACAATTACAAAAGATTAAAATTTCAAATAAATGCTGTTAGTTTCTGCAAAAATATTAAGCAGTCCAGTTGTTTTTAACATTTATAATAATAGGAATTAATACTCTTTTTATCATATATTTGGTCAAATAAACAGTGTCTTGTATTTTATAAGAGATTTCTTCAAAAACATTATAAAATAAGCATACTGACCTTGAACGGTAGTGTAAATTTATGTATAAAATCAGATTCACAAAATTAAAATAAATACAAGGAAATAAAATAGCTAAAAATAGCCATATTATTAACAATTTAAGACTTTTTTTGATTGTTACACTATTGTGATAAATCCATTTTCCCCACAGTTCTAAAAATCAGATTTTCCTAATGCAAAAATATAATTCATGTTAATCTTAGGGTCATATGACAGATGTTTCTTGACAGTTTTTAATAAGAGTCATCCACTCAGCACTTTTGTAACCCATCATAAAAGAGCAAACTTTTTGAATTGCAGGAAAAGCATGGTTATTGTCTGCTTCCAATATTGATCTAGTCAGCCTGATATCGTCCGTTATTGATATATTGTAACAAATAAATCACGCATCTGTAAAAAATCCTATAGACGATCATAGTATACACAAACAAATCTCTAATATCAAGAGTGTTTCCGAACATTACCCTCTATATTGGTGAACAAATTTTAATCCACCATTACATTTAAGCTACACTCAGCTACATAATCATCAGAGGGAATCTTTCAATTTTCTAGCTCAACCTCAAAGGAAAATCAGCCTTTTTATTTCAGGAGGATAGACACATCAAACCCAAGCAGCGACTCTTTAATGAACTTAATTTCCCTCTTTGACTTAACGTTAAATTTGTGCATCCGTGTACAAAGGAGTGAGTGTCAACCTCAAGGCTACTGAAAGGGATTTATTGCAGTTATTATAAGCAATGCTTTTTAAATAATAGGTTACATTAACCTCTGCTCTGGGTTTTTTCTGGGATAACTTTGACTCGTGGTTTCTCGCTGCGCTTAAAGCGCTGAAGCCAGAGGGCGGGTGTGCGTCGGGGGAAGTACAGGGGGTCTAGCTTGTAATTTGGGATTTCTGGGAGCACTTCAATAAGCCTTAGCATTTTTCGAGGTTATGGCCAACTAATCGAGTCCAGCTCGAGAGTGATGATAAGAGGTGGGGGGTGGAGATGGAGAAAAGTTGCAAGGGGGGTGAGAGTGGGTCAGTCAAGGCAGCAACACCCTGTTGTTCAGTCAATTAGACTGTGCAGCCTTTGGACATCTTAGGGCCGCCTTAAGGCACTGTCATTGATGGAGAGGCTAGAGACCAGGCGCGGACCACCCGGAATACAAGAGCCTGAAGCCACACACACACAAATAGACGCACACAAACCTCGCAGTGATCTAAGACTGCGAGGATTAAGCATATTAAAAAATAAAGCTCAATTGTACACACAAGCTTAGGTTTTAATATGCTATTAAAACAGATTAAAACGCACATTCACACACAAGATCACACAAACGAAAAGGCAGACATGGGCGTGAGAGTGCACACAAACACAAACACAAAAGGCTGGATTTAATACGAACACTGCGGACCTACAGAAGTGTAGAGTGTGTGTTTTTGTGCGTGTAGTGTAACCCGCAGAGCGCTGGACCACAGCGTTCTCACCCTCTGGCTCTACGCGCTGGCCGCTCCCCACCAGACAGTACTTCATGTCGGCTCCACGTCCAATCACTGCATTGTTGCAGATCACGCTACCTTGAATGTTACACCTGGGGGAAGAGAGAAGTGTTGGGTTAGTGTTGTTTTCATGCGCATACAACAAATACATGCCTTCAAAACTTTGGGGTTGGTAAGAAGTCTCACCAAAGCTGCATTTATTTGATCAAAAATACAATAAAAACACTAATAATATGACATATTATTTCAATTCAAAACAACTGTTTTCTATTTTAATACATTTTAAAATGCAATTAATTCCTGTGATGGGAAAGCTATATTTTCAGCAGTCATTACTCCAGTCTTTAGTGCCACATTATCCTTTTAATGAAGTGCCATTTAACATCCTTTTAAAAACAAAAATCATACTGACCACAATTTTTTGAATGGCAGTGTAAATCATGACAGAAACAACACTTTATGTCATGTCCAAAATAGTGACAAGTTGGACCAGTATTTGAGAGACGTTCTGAGACTGTCATATTGTTGACACCTATGTCTATTTGGTCAGTAGTGTTGGCAACAAAAATCTTGCCTCTACCTTGGCTCATTCAATTCTTTTTTTGTGTGAAGAGTGAATTTTGAAAAAATATGTGACCCTGGACCACAAAACCAGTCTTATGTCACACGGGTATATTTGTAGCAATAGCCAACAATACACTGTATGGGTCAAAATTATTGATTTTTTTTTTTATGCCAAAAATCACTAGGATATTACCTAAACATGTTTCATTGAGACATTTTGTAAATTTCCTACCGCAAATGTATCAAAACTTCATTTTTGATTTGTAATATGCAGTGCTAAGGACTTCATTTGGACAACTTTAAAAGCGATTTTCTCAATATTTTTAATTGCTTTTCACCCTCAGATTCCATATTTTCAAATAGCTGTATCTGGACCAAATATTGTCCTATCCTAACAAACCATACATCAATGGAAAGCTTATTTACTCAGCTTTCAAATGATGTATAAATCTCAATTTAAAAAAACTGACTGGTTTTGTGGTCCAGGGTCACATATTGTGTTAAATAACACTTTGGCTATAATTTACCATTCAGAGATTCTTTGGATTTTGCAAGGCCCATATCATTTGACCACTATTCCCAAGCAAACCATTTTTATAGCTCTGTTCAGACAATTTGATCTCCAGCATTCAACTTGACTATTAATAACCCACTTTACTTTCACAATCTGTCATATACATAAACATACCAGAATGAAGCCAGGCTTCATGTGAATTTGCTAAAACAATGCTCAGATAGCTATTTGCTCAAAACGAAAGTCATCTCAGAGAAAGTTATTGCATTATGATTGAATATTACAATGATTTATTTGGAATAACACAGACCAATAAATCAATCAGAGACAGAAAGCAAATAGTCAATATTGATTTAGTTGCTTTTAACTGTTGGTCTCTGCACATACGCATCAAACCAGATGTCTTTTAAGACATAAGACATTGTTTCAAGTCAAAAGTAGTTCAAACAGAATCAAGACTTCATTGCACTGCACTCCATCCAGCTGTTTTTGAACTCCAGAACACTTCTTGTGTAAACACTATCCTTAACACTAGATATCAAGCAGTAAATACCTTGCTACATTAAAATAATACAGGAAGTACATAAGTAAAGAACCACTGACAGTGCTTATATGCAACATGACTTTTCGAAAAACGTAGTTTACGTCTGGAACCTTTGAGCATATTAGCATAATGAAAGGCTGATATTTGTGTATGCGAGTTTTAGCGAAGTGCTCAGGAGCCTGGCTTTGAACTATGTGCACTTGGACGTACACAGACACACACACACACACACACATCCCTGTGCTGCTGTCTGTTTACACCATACAAAGAATAATATTTTCCTGGGATCGCTTTGGCACCATAAAACTTTATTTGCACAGTTTTATGTTTACTTGGTTTGCCTGGGCCAACTCTTAACTTTTTCTGCACTCTCTTGCGGTGAAACATATTTACCACGAATGTTCGGCTTTCATGTCTTTTTGCTAATTGCACAGCTGAGGGTCTTGTCCTTTCCTCACCCGACCCTATTGCACCCCCCCCCTTCCCATCACCACCACGCCAATCTGAAACCTGATACCTCAATGTTTTCCCCAGGCTTGTTTTATTTTCCTTTCGGCGACATTAGCATATATATTAAAAACAACATCGCCTTATGACGTACAGGAGCGCTTTTACCACGGTTTAGTGTCCGGATGTCACAGGAGCTACAGGAAGTACCATTTCACACTTTCTCCAGCCATATGGCGATGCAAAATTTAAAACCACAACTTTTTATTTAAGATTTTCAGCTCATGGAACAGGGACAGCGGACTGGGCGTCCTGTCTTCAAGATCAAGCAGCGTCGGACAGCGCGGCCCGTGTCGTAGCTGACGGACGCAGGTTTCTATTGGCAGCTACACAGGGCGCTCTATTCAGGTGCACGGGTGTGTACAAGAGAGAGAGCGAGCGAGCGAGGTTTGAAGAAAGAGAGGGAGTGGGTGAGACAGAGGGGGTAGATGGGAGATTACAAGGATTGGAGTTTTAAACAGAGAGACCACCAAAGATGCAGTTGCTGAAATACCACTAATTACTGACACTATGCTCCTCCTCGCTGTGACCTCCCCCCTCCTTGCCCTCCACCCCCACAAGCCACCATCATGCCCCCCCCCCCCCAATTCCCATCAACCCCGAACCTCCAGAGCTTTGTAAACAACCACTCCTACATGCAAACAAAGGCTCTAAAAATGCAGGGTTTTTTAATGCCAGGGATTTCCTAATCCCTTCTTACTTTTTTATGTTTTGAAAGAGTTGCTGTTCCTTTCTTTCCTTCCTCTATCCTTTCTTTCACTCCACTCTTCATGCACAGGCTAATTCGTACACGAGGGTCACCATGTTGGCTCCAAGCTTGTTTTTTTGAAGGGAAAAACTGGTTTAAACCAAAGCTGTCTCCACCAAACAGGGTCCTTTTTCTTTAACACCCAGAGCTGATTTGGGACAGTTTGTGTTCAGTGGCAAGCAAGATTGCTATTAACCCAAATCAGCTTAAATCTTAAAAAAAAAAAAAAAAAAAAAAAATGCGGTGCGCAAAAAAAAAAAACCTTCCTTCACAAGTCTATGATCTCAGAAAAGAAGCATGCAAGTTTAAAGAAAAGTGAATGTTTGCTGAGGCTTCTTTTACTCGTACACTTGTACTGTATACTGTAACACTTGTAGCGAGACAAGTCATTACATCTACATTCATCACTTTTCTGTTAATTTGTTGTACCGGGGGCAGGTTCAGGGTCAGCGAACACCTTTAGGGGTCTGACAACGCAAGTTTCTGCTTTTGCGCAACACAGCAAAAAGCAGCAGCATCCACCCCCAACACCACCCGCAGGCAGAAGCGGGTCAGTCTCTCTGCGCATTATGTCTACGTCAAGCCCACTTTTAACCTAACAGACAAAATCTGAACTTTTGTTTCTACATGCTGAACATCTGATCCAAACCACTAAATACTCTGGAGACAGCCAATCTGTCTGTCATCCTAGACTGTGGACGGTACAGGACGACACAGGGGTGCATGAAATTGCAAAGGCTTTGTACACTACTATTTAAAAATTTGAAATTTATACTTAAGGATGCTTTGAGTTGATAAGTGACTCAAGTAATTTTAAAAGTAAATTTTCAAATATTTCAATGATGCTTTTATCAAATAATCTTTAAAATGTTCATGGTTTCCACAAGAATATTAAGCAGCACATACAGTTTCAACATTAATAGAAGTAAGAAATCAGCATATTAGAATGATTTCTGAGGGATCATGTGACACTGAAGAGTAATGCCTGCTGAAAATCTAGATTTGCAAACATTTTACCAGATCAGATGTATTTTCGATCAAACAAATGCCGCCTTAGTAAGCATTAGGAGATAAAATCCCGAAATTTTGGAACAGTTATATATAATAGCCGATATGTCAATCTTGTGGATGGGCTCTGTCAAGTCTGATTCATTTAAGCAAATCATGTCATTTCATCTTAATTTTTAAATCAAGGTTCCAATGCCTTCTGACCAACAAATTTCCACGATTTTCTTGTGTGTTTTTGTTCCTAAATCATAGCAATTGCACTGACAAGTGATTAAGCATATGAATATAACATTATATAGAATATTATAATCAACACCGACATTTTCATGACTTCTCTAGCTCTGAAAATCACCATTTTAAAATGCACAAATATTTCCAGGTTGTCCATGACCACTGGAAAGCTGCTAAAATAACAAAAAAACAATTGACAGTCTATGCTGAAAAGTGTTCCCCAAAAGTCTGCAATGCATTTGGCTTTATTTGATCTACTGCAGCAACATGATTTAGTTATTTATTTAAACTATTCAGTTAAATACGGCTGTTTATTAGTATGTTTTTAAATATTATTACATTTAACCACTCAAAGAATGCAAATGATGTTATTTTGGTCAAACATCCTGTCTGGGTTTGATTTACAAATAAATTACCCATAAAAAGAATCTTTCTGAATCATATTCTCATAAACATTCAGAATGCACTTGAGTAAGATCACTTACCCTTCTTCAATAGTGACTCCATTCATGATGATGGAGTTGGTGATCTTCACCTTCTCCTTGATTGTAGATGATGTGCCAACATTTGAACGCTTGATGGATGTTTTGTCTGATATCTGACAAAATGGCCCAATAATGCTGTCACTTCCAACCTAAATAAAAGAGACGGCAATGTATTTCAATACAGATTTACAATATGCATTTTTTTTTAATCACAGACAGCATCATATTTGTGACATCTATGGGACTCACCAAAAAGCGTTCTGAGACCACAGCAGTCGGATGGATTGGAGGGTCCTCAAACAGCTTTGGAACCTAAGGGATAAAGGAAACATCCCACAATTCAGTGCAGTGTCTCAAACAACTGTTTTAACTGCGGACAGTACATTATTAAGAAAAATGTGCCATTGAAACAGTTTTATCGGTTTGTTCTCACCACACGATTGGCCTCTATATAAGCGGCGAGCGTGTTCACACGGTAACACATGCCCTCCTCCATGATGTGAACATAGCAGCGTAGCTTTCCGCCATGGTAGGCCTCACTCATGTCTCCACGATGATCGTTCCAACATGACCTCTCCCGGGCAAGCTGGAGCAGCGCCTCATCTTTACTAGTGCTGAGGAGCTCTGTGAAGGCATGTATGCGGTTTTTGAAAGGTCACCATTTATTATGTACACCAAACATTCTCTTAAAAGGATGACAAATATGAACTGTGCAAATGCGAGTCATTACAAGAGGAAGCTTACCCAAATTGTGGTGAGCATCCTGTTGTTTTTGATTCTTCTCTGTATCCTCTGTTGCATTTTTGGAGTTTAAAGACTTGGAGAATTGCTTACGCACCAAAAACGGCACTAATTCCCCCCTGATTGAGGTGACAGACCTGTAAATAAAAGCATATGGCAACAACACAGGTTTGAGCTTGTACTTAAAACAGGGCTGTCAATCATTTAAGACAAAAATCATTTTCTCACCGGTAGTGTATATGCTATTATTCTATGAAATTGATTCATCATTTAACTAACTCAAAGGCATTATTGTGGCAGAAGAGTAAAGTAATGAATAGACATTACATAAAAGGCTGTCAATCAACACTACTATTCCAAGATTCGGTTCATTTTTTTGTTTGTTTTATGCTTTCTTACGCTACATTTTGTTTGGTTAAAATCAGGCCCGGTTCTATGGGGGTGCTAGAGGGTCCTAAGCACTCTCAAACGAAATCAATAGCACCCTCAGTTAAAGCTGTAATAAAGGCATTTCATTGAAGATCTGGCAAACTATCCAGTGCGTTATGTTTTGCGCTTTGGAGAACGGTTTCTATTTCAACATGTTTTTGCAGCATTGAACAATGTAGCCAATCACATAGAGAACTTCACTGATTATAACGTAACTGTGAGATCGCGATGAACTAATATGATCGAGTGACAGCTTTTTAGCGATTATAAAAGGAGCGCTCTTTGCTCCATAGCAATGGACGGCACTAAAGTTTAGAGCACCCTCACTAATTTAAGAAGCACCCTCAGTGATTTGATTCTCAAGCTGGGCCTGGTTAAAATACATTCAAAAGTGTAATAGTGTGAAATATCAATTTAAAATGCCTGTTTTCTAATTAAATATATTATAAAATGTCATTTATTCCTGTGATGGTGTGGTGGCTTCCGCCGGTGTTGTGAAGAATCACTATCAAGTCTTGGGGTTTTGATGCCAGAAGATAGACTTTATTATCAAAGACAATGAAGCCACTTCCAAAACTGTTGCAACAGAGATGGAAATACAATTTTTAAATACATGAATTATGTTCCCATCAAGTTTGTTGCCACAGATTTGGAAGTGCATTTTTCTGTTCTAAAGAAGGAGGTGTCCCAATATTTTTGTCTATATAGTGTATGTACAAGTCATTTGTTGGCAAGTCATTTGAGTTTTTGGCTCAAGGCCTGCATTTACAGTCATACCAGAGGTGTTAAACTGGGATTAGGACTTGGTTTTATGCAGACCATTCAAGTTCTTCCACACTGACTGAATCAGTAATTTTCTTTTTGAACCTTGCCTTATACACAGAGGCATTGTCATGTTAGAATAGAAAAGGGTCCTGTCCAAACTGTTGCTATAATATTAGAAGCACACAATTTCCTAGAATATCATTATATGCTTTAACATTAAGATTTGTACTCATAGAAATTACTAAAGTAGTCAAACCTGTTCATTAGAAGGGGGTGACCCAATACTTTTGGCAATATAGTGTATATAGCCCATTATTTCGATAATTACACATCACAATTGCTTAGTCAGCTTTATGTCAAGACATTTATAATGGAATATGTGCATGTGAGTTGAAAAAAATGGGAAAATTTTAAAATCAATTCAAGAGACATAAAAGCAAAGAGGAACATTTTAACATTTAAATGTCCAATTGAATCAATGGTCTCTTATATATAGAAGATATAAAGTGTTGAATCACAGTTTGAAAAAAAATCATGTATACTTGAGGAGCAATTCCAAATCTACATCACTCCTTAAACCAGTCTCTCTCTCTTTCTCTCTCTCTCTCTTTATTTTCTTTTAGGCAAGATTAGAATTTCCATCTGAATGCAGAGAGAGAAACAACAGTTACTATGTCCATTTTCTCCTTCAGTACTCCATGGCACTGCAGGCTCAAGGGCGACAGAGAGAGAGCGAGACGGAGGGAGGGAGGGAGGGATGGATGGGGAAAAAAGAATGCGAAAGAGAGAGAGAAAAGGCAGCATAAAAAAGTCAAACTACTTTGATGAGGGAAAGTGGGGAGTTGGGGAGGGCTGGGGGGGCAGATTAGATGAAATGATATTTATATCAGGGGGAGAGTGAATTAAAATGTCAAAGCGGAGAGAAGCCTCACGCTTTTCTGAAGTCTGTGAGAGGGAGAGGACCCAAGAGAGGCCATGCACCGCACCACTTTACAGCAGGCTGCCTGGCCTCACAATGTCAGTTACAGGAGCACAAAGGGGACTGGAGGGGCAGGGGAACGGAGGGCTATTGGAGAGGATGAATGGAGAGCTGAGGGAGGAATGGAGGGGTGGACTGTAGAGGACACAGGCCCACTCCAGGATTAGAGACACTGCGGAACGACTAGTTATGTGAAAGGGGTGCTGATAAGATGCTTGCCATGAAGTGCAGAGAGCAATTTTTTTTTAACTTTTTTAATTTAGGCTTTTCAAGTAAAACAAAATTAACTTTCACATATTAACTTTCAAATTCAAGTGATTTTAATTATACTAAAGTAAATAAAAATCAAATACAATGAAAAAATTCATTTATTCACTTACATTCCGGTCTCTCCCAATATAAATATAAAATATTTAATTAACCTGAACACCTAAAAGTCCAGCAATACAATATAACAACAATAAATGAGCCATATTATAAAATGCATTGCTTTATGTGGGGAAAAGAAAATGAAATGATTTTAATGACCTTCTGATATTAGTTTGTAAGATACTAAAACCATATTTAACAGCAGGTGATGTGTTCAAAATTCACATGCGGTTCAGGCACAGATTGTGCTTTCAGGTTGTACATTTTAAAACTACTTTTACAGAAAAATTTATCTTTTTTTTTTTTTTTTTTTTTTACACACATTTCTGATTCAACACAAACTCAGTCATTAAAAAAAAACTATCCTCATAACAATTCGAGAGGAAAGTTAAATTGAAAAATGAACATGATTTTGCTAGTATTTAGCTTTAATAAAAGCAGCACTCAAGCAGCATGAACTCCACAAGTTTGTGTAAAACCTGATGATCTGGACGTTATCTAGCACGATTTGAGCAAATTGATTCAATGGATGCAACATCTGACCTTGCGTTCAAAAGGAGTTCATGCAGTCAGTGTCATAAAAAGAAGAAATAATAAGGTCTGCAAATTTAAGTAGTAACTTTTCTTTGTTGTAAATTCTAAAACGTTCTGCTTTTTTGGCTTATCAGAATATTCCTCAACAAGTGCATGTGAATTCTTTGGCAAAACATGCAACTGGCAGAAACGGACACAGAAAGCTGTGAAATTCTTCCTTCATTGGGAAATCTTGACTTACTTGTTGTGTACTAAGAAATCAACCACAGATCTCTTCAGGCAGTACAGGTGGGCATCCAGCAGGCCGGTCTTGATGAGCATTCTGGGATGTCTGGAAGAGTGATATACATATAAAAAGTGTGTTAGAGAAAGGGAGGGCAGTGAAGACGGGAATCTTGGAGTGCAAATAAAAAATAATGACAGTAAATGTGAGGAAGGAGGATGCGGCTGCTCCAGAATAAAACGCAGTGTAAACGTGGAACATGCTTGATGGTGAAACAAAGTAAATACATAACAGCTCTGACAAAAACACTGTAAGGCACCCTGCTTTCCTCAGATGTTTTATAATTAGACTATATAGCTTGCCTTTACGTCCCATGCAGTCTTTCATTTTCCTCTCTCACTCCCACTCTAATTGGTCTCTTTGAGTCACTGAGAACTATAATGACCCCCAAAATAAGAATAACAAGTGAAACACAAGTGAAGTGACATGAAAAAGAGAAGAGATGGAGGTTGTATCTCCATTTAATCTCAGACAAAATTTAAATAAATATAATCATTTCCGTTTTTTAACATACATATACATCACGGCCATGGCAACCTCAGCCGGATTACGTTTGCTGCCACAGCTTGTGAGTAGTGAGATGTCAGGAGCACCATCGGACCCCCCAGACTGTTTTATAGCCTGCCATTGACATGAAAATGCTCCCGGAGCCCCTCCACAGTGCCACGAGAGGCCCACAAAATGGCTGCCCCCGGGGCCAGAGTGATTCACATGGAGAAAGAGTCCAGTGCATCCTGACGAACTACACGAAGTGTTACTAAAGGTAAAGCAGGCTAGACAGCAACGCAAGTTAAGTTGTCAGATGCACGTGAGGATTTCCAGTCCCATGTTTGGAGAGAATAGTCTTTACATCAAGATTACTGGGTCAAGGTTTTGCTCAATGGCCTCAATTCATAATGATTCAAGGCTATCAAGCGGCACAACGAGGTTAAAAAAAATAGATTTCTAGAATGCAAAATATAAATTAAACCTTGAAATAAAATTTAAGTATTTTAAGAAATGGATAAAAAAGTCAAAACTATACAAAGAAATTATGAAATTCATTAAATTAACAAATTCAATATATTCAATGTAATAATTTTAAATTAATATTTTGAATAAAATTAAACTGACAAGTTTATTTTTTTAAGTTTAAATATATATTTTTAATGAATCTTTTCACAAAAAATATAATTTGTAGGTAGTATCTCAATATAATCTTAGACAAAAAAATATATTTTTTTTTTGTTAACAATAGTTTATTGAGTTTTATTTTGTGGAACAGTATTACAAAACAAAAAGCAGCTGTACAAATTTAAAAGCCAACCCATCCCACCCCCTTGGCAGACTTAAAAAAAAAAAAAAAAAATATATATATATATATATATATATATATAAAAATAAATAAATAAAATAAAATAATGATAAACACATTAATTAATAATAATAGATAAACAAATAACAATAAAATAATTTTTACAAAGATTTTAGAAAAGAAGACAACATTAAAAGCAACAAAAAAAACATTATTAACCATAAAAACCATCATTAATTTATAACTTCTTTTTGTCTATATCACTGCAATCCTAGTTGGATAATATATTATATATAATATTATATTATATATACATATACATATATCCATATATATATAGAGAGAGAGAGAGAGATAACGTTTCAGTACTTCAAAATTGGATAAAAAAATGTTAAAGCTATACTAAGAAATTATGAAATTCATTTAATTATCAAATTCAATTAATTCAATATAATATTTGTAATTAATATTTTTTAATAAATTTAACTGACAAGTTTTTTTTTTAAATTAATTAATTTTCACAAAAAATCTATATTAGTATCTCAATATAATCTTAGACAAAAAAAATATTAACCATAAAAACCATTATTAATTTTATAACTTTTTTGTTATTTAACATTTATTTATATCATTGCTATCTCTGCAATCCCAGTTGGATTGCTGCCAGAGTTTCAATGAAAGTATTATGTCTATAATTTTATAAATATGTCTGTCCATACATGCATGCATACATACACACACACACACACACTTCTGACTGCTGCCTACTCAGACTTTTGAACCCCACTGTACACTCCCTCCTATAGTGATGCACCGCATGCAGGCTTCATGCCGGACGACCTGTTGTAAACACAGAACAGGAGGTCCCCCTGCCACCCCAGTGACATTTACGAAGCGAGAACATAAGAGAACCATCTCATCTCTAGAGCTTTACTGTTTCCCTCCAGCGGATAACACACTGAGAGGCTGAAATGCTGCAGTGTTTGTTCACCCAAATCTCAAAAACAGACTGGCTGTGTGTAAATCAGAGCATGTGTGCGTGTGGATACATTAGAAATAAATTATGATGACACTAAGCTGTTCCGTTAGCCAGCAGTGGCTGGATTCCTGAAAAGCAGGAAAAGTGCGTGCAGAGATAGAGGAACGTTCAGATGTTTTCCACTACATATGGCACCAATGTGCTCGGCTCACACACGCAGACTGCAGGGAGAGATCCAGAGGAGGTGAGGAATGAACAAAGGCATGACACACTGATTTATGGGAACACCCAACATGTGACATCATGGTCTGGCACCTGCGGGCAGGAGAATGAGTGAATCAGAGAGAACCATGAGTCGAATGAAGAGTGATGAGTAACAGATACAGATCCTTGTGGTTTCGGAGGAGGAATGAGTGTTAAAGACCGGGGAATAGGAGGTCAGGAGGAAGACGAGACTGCCAAACAATGAGGAACAGGTGCTGTTTATGAAGTGCAGTCACTACAAGGATCGCAGTGCAAAACATAACTACGAATCAACTTTTCAGTCAAACTACTCACTTGTATTGGAAGCTATAAAAATGCTGTGAGTGGTTAAAACATGACAAAGCTATGACTTCATGAGATTCAAAACCCCAGATATAGCTCAAGTCCCTCCTTCAATGAAAGTCTAGTGGGGCAGTGGTTCTCAATCTGGGGGCCTCAGAAAAACTTTCAAAGGGGGTACAGAATAATTTAAAAGTATTTGAATTAATAAATCATTATTATTAATAATATCTAATCTAATCTAAATTAAAATTCTAAATTGAAGATGAAAACTGAAATCATATTTCTTTTGGTTTTGCCTCAACTATTGTTTTTATTGAAGAACTTACTATTCTGGAATTCAGTAAATAAATTATTATATTAAAATAATTAACTCTAAATTAAAATGCTAAATAAAACTGAAGATTTGAATATGAAATCATATTTTGATTTTCCCCTCAATAACTACTGTTTTTTATTTAAAACACCATTCTGGAATACAGAACATAACTTAATATATATTAAAATAATCTAACTCTAATCTGAATTAAAATAAGAAAAAAAAAGATGTAAAATGATGATGATGATGATGATGATGATGATGATGAGGAGGAGGAGGATTATTATTATTATTATTTCTTAAAACTATTGTTTTTATTGAATAAATTACTGTTCTGGAATTCAGAAAATAAATTATTATATTAAAATAATATAACTAAATTAAAATTCTAAAAAAAATGAAGATGTAAACTGAAATCATATTTCTTTTGATTTTGCCTCAATAACTATTGTTTTCATTTAAAAACACAGTTCTGGAATATGGAACATAACTTAATATATTAAAATAATCTAATCCAAATTAAAACGAAAAACATGTTTTTTTTCTTTAAAAACTACGGTTTTTATTGAATAACTTACTGTTCTGGAATATAGAACACAAATTATTATATTTAAATAATCTAACTCTCTATTAAAAATGCTAAAAAATAAACAAAATGTGATTGTAACCGTAATTTTATTTTCTCTCAGTAATACCGTTTTATTGAAAAACATACAGTTCTGGAACACAAATTTATAGCGTAAATTTATGATCAATTTCAATATCAATTTTTTTTTTAAATAATACGTAATATGGGCAGTCGTGGCCTAATGGATAGAGAGTTGGACTTGTAACCCGAAGGTTGTGGGTTCGAGTCTCAGGTCCGGCAGGGATTGTAGGTGGGGGGAGTGAATAACCAGCACTCTCTCCACCCTCAATACCACACACTGAGTGCAGAGGAGCCCTTGAGCAAGGCACCGAACCCCCAACTGCTCCCCGGGCGCCGCAGCATTGGCTGCCCACTGCTCCGGGTGTGTGTTCACTACTGTGTGTGTGCACTTTGGATGGGTTAAATGCAGAGCACAAATTCCGAGTATGGGTCACCATACTTGGCCACACACCACTTTCCGTTCCTTTCCCCTAATAAAAATGAATGATAACATGTTCTAAACGTGGAGCCTTTGAGTCAAAGATTCTTAACATTATCTATCACTCATCTATGGGATTATTTTGGAAATAAAAACATTGACCTATAGAGCTCATGTGGGTGCCACAGTTTCAAATCCAGCTTGCAACATTGTGCAATCCAGTTTCCCCCAGTTCCCATTACTTAAGGTCTCCTGACTGTCTGTGTGATAATAAAGAGACAAAAAAGTCAGAATTTGCTTAAATAATTGTAATCTTGAAGCAACTGTCATGAAATGTCATTTACTGTAATGCTCCAAGCTAAAACTCTGCTGTAAAACCAAATGTCTGCAACAGTTTCCATCAATCACATTCCCTCGCTGTCTGCTTCCTCCTCAAGCTGACAAGGATGACAAAAATCTGGGAAAGGCCTCCAGGGTTGTGAGTGACTCACACTATTAGTTTTAATGGCTTACTACTATAAAGCCCAGCACAAAGAGCAGCGTTACAGCGCAGTGAGGTCATACGTTACACAGTGCGCCATCGAATGAGCCCAAGCAAATTTATCCAGGCCTCTTTGAGCCCGGATGCCCCGCAAGACGCGAGGCCTTTGTTCTGCACTCGCTCATCTGAATCGGCAGGGTAAATAACTAACAGACTGACAGTAGAGGAGAAAGACGGGAGCTGACTTTGGATCTGATGGGTTGGTAAATCTTAGCACAGGACATATGGCTCACATCTTCCCCTCAAACATCCTCAGTCGATCTGGAGAGTGTAATGTTTGAGCAGCGTGTTTAGGAGGGGGAGCTGGATTGCGCACAATGTTAAACACTGCTCCTCATTCGCTTTGTTAAAGCTGCGAGTGTTTAACAATGTTAACATGCCTTTTCTCTGAGCTATCTGAGAAAGTTTACTGCTTCCATAGCTGTCAGACTGAGATACATGCATGCTTCCTGTCCATTGTTCTGGATTTGTGTCTTTTAAAAAATTTAAATCTAGTGTGTTATAGTATGTAAGTGCTGGAAAATTGTGAACCAAGAGTCAATGAATATTTCATTGTGACCGATGAAACCATTTTACAAACTGATCATTACTATTCTGTCATGTATACAAGGGTTAGTCTTGTTTTAGGACCACCAGATTAATTGTCAGAATCAGAATGAGCTTTACTGCCAAGTATGCTTGCGCATACAAGGAATTTGTTTTAGTGTCACAAGCTTCCAGTACACAGAGACAACAACACACAGACAATAAAAAAATAGGATGAGAATAAAAATACACACATATGTAAATATAAATAGATGATAGAATAGGAACAGAATGAGATCCAGGGATGTACTAGGATGTAGGTGGTAACAAATAAATAGATGGTTATTGCACATAAATTTATTGCACAATGGGGGGAACATTTAAGTGTTCATAAGGTAGATGATATGTGCAATAACCACGCATCTAATACATTATCACAACTGTGATTCCTGTGCAAATACTTCAGATAGTCTGTGTATGTGTGGCACTTTAAAGGGATAGTCCACTCAAAAAATTGTGTTATCCCTTAATCATTCTTCACTTGTCCCAAACCTTAAGAGTTTCTTTCTTCTGTTGAACACAAAGAGGATATTTTGAAAAATGTTGGTAACCAAAGCTGATGGTAACCATTGATTTCCATATGGTAAAAAAATATATATATACTGGCTATACTATCAACTGTTTGGTTACCAACATTCTTCTATACACACACACACACATATATATATATATATATATATATATATATATATATACACACACACACACACACACACACACACACACATACACATACATACCTTTAATATATAATCTGTAAATGATCTAATCATAATGGGATTGGGACAGGGGGCGCAACATTCAGTGTTTTTATTGATAACTAAAACTGAAAGTGAGAAATAGTTTTCAATAATTGAAATAAAGCTGAAAAATAAAATAATCAAAAATGAGAAATTCTGCCTTCACAACTAAATGAAATAAAATGTTTAAAAAAGTTCTAAGTTTTAAAGTATTAAAATTACTGAAACTGAAATAAAAATAAATTCAAGCTAAACAGAAATATTTAATAATAAACAAATGCATAGAGCAAACTGAATTTAATTGAACTGAACTTAAATTAAAATAAACCGAAAATATAAAAAGTTAATTGATAAATGGTAATAAATACTATAATAGCATATAAATATTACTAAACAATACTAACACAATTTCAGAGACAATTTTAAGTGAAAAAAATAAAGTAAGCTCAATGTGACTGCAATCTGTAAAAATCAATTCCAGTTGCAACTAACACCCCATTTTTAACTGTTTCTGCTACTAGACCGCACAAAGATGGAGACACCAATCTCCAAAATGTGTTCCTCACACATTTCAACAGTCTTTGACCCTAGAAACACAAATGGACCACCGGTAAGATGTACTTCAACACTGTTAGTGCCTCTTTTGATGATGCAATGCTAGAAATGCGTCGGTCATAGCAGAGTTGCCAACTCTGCCAGCTCGCTTTCAGGCTCTGTCTCATGCTCTCACACTATCCAACTAAATCTCGTGCCAAATTACAAAACGGCGCAAAGTAAATCGCTAAATCTGCTCAAAGGATTTTCCAACCAATGCAGGACTTGTTTGGTCTAACACAGATATTATAAATTGGACTGGTCTAAAGAGGCAGGATTCTGCATCAATCAAATTTCTTCTTACACTTGCAAAGCGACTACATAGCTAGCTGTCAACAGCCGGATGGAGAACATGAAGAGTGTTTGTGTTAGTGGAAGCATTCTATTCAGCTGGTGAATTTTGCAGTGTTACAGAGCAGGCAGGAGATCATTTTGTTGCGCATTAGGTGAATATGTGCACTGTGGCTTGAAGAATCTCTGTCAGTAACAGTGAAAAATGATTTTGTAAGATAAAAGATACAATTAAAAATGGCAGACGCCATAGAATAAAAAACACTGACAAATGAGTATGACCCAATTTGTCTTGAACTTCAAAGGGACTTATTCATAGAGCCACTTAAATTTGAGCAACTTACAGTGTAAGGTGATGACAAAGTGCTTTAACTGTTTAAAGCAATCAAGAGATGCTTTCCCCAACACATAACTTACAATTAAGCGTACCATGTATAGCTGAACAAAACTATAGCTTAAACTTCAAAACGTGTGTGCATGCTTGTCAAACAGACATGCAACATAGAAATTAGCAACAAAGTAGATTAAAATATGCATTAGGTAGGCATAAAAATAAATAGTTCTGTCATGTTTACATATAAATTTACATGATTTACATTCACATTGTTTCAAAATGGTATGACTTACTTTCTTCTGTGGAAAAAAATAAAGGTATTTTGAAAAACACTAGGCCCAAACAATTTTGGACCCCATTGACTGTCACTGTACCGACGAAAAAAAAGATTTTTCAAAGTATAGTTTGTGTTCCACAGAAAAAAACAAAATCATACAGGTATGGAACGGCACTAAATTTTGGGTGAACTATCCCGTTAAGCCCTAATAACACAGAGAAGACAGTGTTTTTACAGGTCTTATAAATAATGAGGACTGGTTTAACACATGTGGACTGCACATATAGGCTTCACTGTGCCTGTATAAACACACATCCAGACAATGCCAAGGCTCAGAGACATTTCAGACAAACAGAGCAGTATCTGAAGTACTGTTAAACATTAGCAGACATCTCTCAAACCGCACTGAGAATTCCTGTGTCCTTCAGAAGAGCCCCCCAAAAAAAGAAATGGCCAGGTCATATTCCAGCCAACATTAAAAAAAAAAAAAAAAAAAAAAATTCTTTAAATTGTGACATTATTATGGAAGCCTCTTTTCAACCAAAGAATAAAAAAAATAAATAATTTAGTAATAATAATAATAATAATAATAATAATAAACACTTTTCCCCCTCACAATTCTTACAATTATGTCTTTTTTTCAGAATTTCAAGATATAAACTCAGAATTGTGATATAAAAGAATTGTGAGATAAAAAGTCACATTTACCTTTTTTTTTTTACATTATTTTCAAAACAACTATGCATTTTTTGTAATTCCCAATGGTTATTTTCATTAGATTCTCATATTACACAGCATTTATTTTTACTATAATAAACAATTAAGAAAAAAAAAAAAAAAGCTTTATTTTAAAGGGGTCATCAGATGCCCATTTTCCACAAGTTGATATGATTCTTTAGAGTCTTAATGAAAAGTCTATAAAATACTTTGGTTAAAATTTCTCAATGGTAGTGTAAAAAACACCTTCTATACCCTGTAAAAATTAGCTCGGTTTTCATCAAGCCATTTTAGTCCATGTTGCTTTAAATTCTAATGAGCTCTGCTGGCCCCTCCCCTCTCTTCCGTGGGGTGATGAGCAGACTTTAAGCCCGGTACACACCAAGGCAACAGTCGGCTGTCGGGCAGTTTTTGTTCGTCGACCGACTAAGTTTTCTCAGTGTGTTCCACACTGTCAGCTGAAGTTGGTCCTCGTCTGGTTTTTTTCAGCCGATTCGACATGTTGAATCGGTGTTGGAGCTCGGGCCAACTGATCATTCTGATTGGCTGTTCAGCTGGTGAACCAGTGCACGAGAAAAGCTCAGAACGGACGTGCTACTTGGCCGTCGGGTGTCGAGCGTCAGCTTGGTGTGTCAGGGCAACTTTTGACCCAGCCGCTGCCGATGTGAGCCGACCCCGCAGTCTGCTTTCGTCGCCACTAGTTCATCGGCGTTATGTGTACCGGGCTTTAAACTTCACCCGCGAAACTGGCTAACTAGCACATTATTAGGAAAGGCGATTTGTAAAGATTCATTAAAAAAAACCTTATACTCACTTCTTCTGTAGATTAAGCTGGATCACGAATGATTCGTGAGAACACAGATGCATTTAGGCAGATCGGGGATTGGCGCATTCCCTTAAAAACGAAAGTAATGTTAATCCTCTGCGTCTTCAGCGGCTCAGATGTCGGGAGTTAATGACGACTGCTATATTCATTATTACATTCAACAACAAAACACCTCAATCGCTTAACCGGAGACATATTGTCTTCCCCTGCACTGGAGTCGACACAATGGCGGACAGCTCTCAGCTCACTCAGGGCAGGTCTAAGGTAAGACGGTCTTGTCAATCAACTATCGTGGGAGCGGCCTGTACAGAACTACGTCATTCTGACATGAATCTCAGAACAGCCTGATTTGAGAAAGGGGATTTTAAAATAGGGATTTAAAAAAAAACACTGGGTGGATTTTTATCATTATAGGATGGATGTGTACACACACTTCCAACACACATTTATGTTCAAACAACTTGTAAAGTGAATTTTGCATCCGATGACCCCTTTAAAAAAAATAATTTCTTTATATTAAGTTCTTTCTTATTTTGTGGTGAGATTTGACTCAAATTTGAATTATTTTATTGTTTATACTTTGAATATGTGCTTATATTGTGAGAATATACTGTATTTGAATTAGGCTGGTGCGATACATTACCAAACGTCAGATTAGGCAGTGTGTGTTCATTCTCCTGCTCACCAGACAGCATGCTAACAGCTGCTGCAACCCTCCTATTACTGAACAGGATTTACAGTGGCAACGACTCCCCAAATTATTTATGACCTCCCAACACAGCCGCATACGGAGCCCTATCACACTGCTCTCCTACACCCAGACCCCTGATCACCCCCCACAACCAGGAACGCCAGGACCTTTGGCCTCCAGAACTCAAAGCACAGGCCCCACACAAGGTGCTGACAATCTGAGGAGCCTTTCCAACATCAGGCATTAAACACAAAAATGACAGCATCAGATAAAAGGGCTGAGAGGAAAGACGGGAGGAGTTATTAGGGAAGTTCAAACTAAAACAAGACATTTGATTTTTTTAAATATGGAGTCTGATCTGATCTAAGCTTTAATTTTGGT
Organism: Tor tambroides; assembly: GCA_021397915.2. NCBI lineage: Eukaryota > Metazoa > Chordata > Actinopteri > Cypriniformes > Cyprinidae > Tor > Tor tambroides. The sequence goes on along the minus strand of JAFVLL020036837.1, from coordinate 5,065 downwards.
CACAAAATGCAGACTTCATTAATAACAGCTGGCAAATAATGCTTTTATTCATGCATTAAACTGATCAAAAGTGATAGTAAAGACATTTAAAGGGTTACTCCAGCCCAAAATGAAAATTGTCATTAATCACTTACCCCCATGTCCCCGAGAATACTTTTTGTATGCAAAGAAAACAAAAATAACAACTTTATTCATACGTTTTCTACGTTTATTTACGCTTTGATTTGAATGAAAACAGTGTATTCGTGTGGTGCGCCAGACACAGAACAGCGTACGCAGTTTGCGTTCAGTGGATACTCTTCAAAATGCCACTATGGTGACGCGGAGGAGACGAATTGTTGAATAAAGTCGTTATTTTTGTTTACAGGTTTGGAACAACATGGGGGTAAGTGATTATTTCATTTTGGGGTGGAGTAACCCTTTAAATGATTACAAAATATTTTATTTATATATATATATATATATATATATATATATATATATATATAAAGCAATTAAAGATTCTTAAAGTTAAAGAATCTTTAAAAAAAAAAACAGTTTCCACAAAAAAAATAAAAATAAACAGCACTACTATTTTTCAACATTAAGGAAAAATGTTTCTTACATTTACATAATAAAATATATTAAAAAAGAAAACAGTTACATTATATTTTAATGTTATATTATAGTTATATTAATATATTAAATTGTAATAATATTTGACAATATTATCTTTTTTACTGAATTGTACCAAATGAATGCAGCCTTGGTGAGCATAAGAGACTTCTTTCAAACACCTTACCGCCCCCAAAGTGTACATATATATCGTCATGCAATCTAGTCAGCAGTGTATTATGCATCATTAGCAAAGTATAAGCTAATAAATTATACTGTTTAAAAAAAGATAATACATCTGCACTAAAGCATGGATAAAACGCCCACAGATGAGGAGAAAATGGCTTCTGAAATTAAGTACTCACACATTAAACACTCATCAGATAAAACAGTCTAATAAAATGTATTTTCTCATAGTTCTGGGACATAATACACACAGATCAAAAACCTCAGACACAGAGAAAATCTAAAGAAAAGAGAAAACAAGTGAGAAAACAGTAAAAGAAAGACAGAGCAGAAACGTAAAAGTGGGTCGGGAAGGGAAGAAAGTTGAAAAACAGTTAGGATCAACAGTTAAGAAAGGCAGCCGCCTGCTAAAACAGAGTTGACAGGCAGCACTTATGACAGGCCAGTGTGGAGGAGGCCCTAGTTTTATTACCCAGCCCACATAAACAGCAGGTCATCGCCCCGTGAGGCTGTCATTGTCCTGAGGAAGCAACACCACTCTGAAGGCAGTGGCTTTAAATTCTATTTAGACTAATCAAGTCAGAATTTCAGCATGAAAGATAAGCACAAGAGCGCAAAATGGACCAATGCATATCCTCTGAACACCAAGTGCAAAGTATTGTACAGCAATGACCTATCTGTTTTCATTAAAAGGCCAGATCAACATATTTGGGTTCTCAAAATAAATAAAAAAATAAAATAAAATAAAATAAAATAAAAATAAAAAAAGTTATACTCCAGGTTAGACCTGAAGTGACGTTGACACTTACTTGCACATGATGGACTTCCGGAGAGCAAGGCCTTCCTCCAGGTCTGCCTCATTGGCCATGAACAGAAGCCTCTTTCCCGTGACGTCCACGCCTACAAAGTCCCGCTGCTCTCCTGCCACAAGGCACAATTCCAATCTGTCATAGCCAACTCATAAAATACGACAGCAAGATATTGTACAGTCAAACTGTATTTTGGCTCAAGACAGATGGCCAGTCAACAACCTGGATGATCTGCAGGAATGCAAAATAATACAGTCTACTGGGATGCGTTTTTTGTTCATATTGGGAAGAGAGGAAATGGTCAATAAATAGTTTTTGGAAACAGTGCAACAACAGCACTCCGTTCAAAACCACACCATCTTTTTCCTGCTCAATCACGTTTATGTGAGTGATAGTACCTGCTTTCTTCTTGCCCTTTTGGCCAGGGACAGTCTCTGTGAATTCATGCACTTTGCTCATGAGCATCGACAGGGTGGCGTTGTGTGCACGAAAGAGGTCCACAACCTCATGCAGAGCCACATCCGTTATCAAATCACAGCTCACCACCAAGATGTCTGTCTGTGGGAGAGAGAAAAAAAAAAAAAAAGACAAATCCTATTTAAACCAGCATCAAGACAGAACAATCCAGCTTTTCCACCCACTATTTGATTATAATGTCCACTGGAAGGGGCGATGTGTTCCCTACACATAATTAGAATGATTACTTTCAGGTTTTGAAATCACCAGTTGGGTTGAAATACTTGAATTAAAAATTGTTCTTCTGTGCCAATGGGCAAGTTTTTCAAGTATTTGCTACAGACACTCAGCATCTTCCTTGTTCTTGTGAAACTGAAGAGTCAGAAATTCTATACAGATATATTCGTTCACAACATAAAGCTCCCAACCCAGGTCCATCCAACCCAAACTAGTCATTAATTGTCATAGCTGTAATGTCACAACCAATGACAACTGCAATAATATTACCACCAACATTGATATAAATAGCAATTTAGTCTTCAGAAACTCAATTGCATATTAATTACATATGTGACCATGGACCACAAAACCAGTCATAAGGGTCAATTTTTTGAAATTGAGATTTATTCATCTGGAAGCTGAATAAATAAGCTTTACATTGATGTATGGTTTGTTGGCCGAGATACAACTATTTGAAAATCTGGAATCTGAGGGTGCAAAAAAAAAAAAAAAAAAATTCTGTCCAAGTTCTGAGTTCTGTCCAAATGAAGCTCTTAGCAATGCATATTACTAATCAAAAATTAAGTTGATATTCACGGTAGGAAATTTACAAAATATCTTCATGGAACATGATCTTTACCTAATACCTAATTTTTGGCATAAAAGAAAAATCAATTTTGACCCATACAATGTATTTTTGGCTATTGCTACAAATATACTCATGCTACTCAAGAATGGTTTTGTGGTCAAGGGTCACATATCAAAGAAGCTAGCATTGTTCCAGGAAATGGAAGACACATGGTATCAAGCTTGGAAACCGAAAAAGTCAAAAGTGGGACAAAATTCAACAAGTGCCAGTGTTCCTGGAGCACAACTTGTGCTGAATGGTCAAATTATTATTTCACACCTGAGACAAATTACCTCAGCTTGTTAGGCTATAATTTTCTATTTTAGCCCTATGTACAGACTACTTACTGGCATGCCGATCTCCTAAAACTGGCTGGTACATTAAATAAACCAACAACAACCAGGTTTTCACATATTCTGAAGAAAAAGAGATTTTTGCTCATACAAAACACTGCCACAATGCTTCAGATGACATTTTCATGGCCTAATGTTCTCCACTTCATATATGAAGACTCTTGACGACAGTCACAACAATAAAAGAAATGTTTATAACATGACATGAGAATGATGTGAGAAAACGAAAGACCCAATCTCTCAAAAAAAAGCACTGTGCTCTGCCACAGTTTGCGTGAGTGTGTGTATGAGTGAGCGCAGGCATGGAGGGGAACCCAGCGATAAATCCTGCTCTCCTTTGCCATTGTTTCTGTTTGAGTTGTCTGGTTCCCATCTGGTCTGTTCATCTCAGGCCTATGGATAAATAAACATGGGAGCAGGAGTGGGGAACAGCCCGTTAGAGCGTGCCTGGCTCAGGGAGAGCTGCATGCCTCATTGGGGAGGCCCAGGGAGAGGCCCTGCCGTGACGCTGTGCTCCGATACAGTTCCGGTTCTCTTGTACTGGCCCTTGGGCAGAAGGCCCAGGAGCCACCGGAGCACACATGCTCAAAAGATAACAGGGTGCACAGCACTGTCTGTTTAGAATGAGCTAACTGTGCTACTGAGGAAGGAGAGCAATCCCTCCCCACTGACCACTGCAAACTCAGAATGACTTCAAGCTAATGCACATATGAAACCTTACAAAATCACAGCAAAGTCAGAGCCACACACAATCCGCATTCATGTTTACATATTCTGCATTGAACTGGGGGTGTCTATGCATTTATTATTACTTAAACATTCGACAGGATGCTCAAAATCACACAAAAATTTAATAGAAAAATTACCTTTTAAAAACAGAAGAGACATCTATATTTTAGAATAACATTTAAAATGTTCAAAATGCAATGAATATAATAATATAATAAACATTACGATTTATATAAGATCAAATTCTAAAACCTGATGAGCTGCATTCAAAGCAATTGTACAATGGCCGATACACACGCAGATCTCTTAAAATTACTACACATCTACTTAAATTACTACATTGCTTGCCAACCGTAAACTGTCTCGAGTTAATGAACTACATTACTTGGCAGCAGAATTGTTTATTCTAATTATTTATATTGAGCATATCATAATACAGTTGCCAGTGTTTAATTAAAGTAATCAGACCCGAGGGGCTGTGCCTTTCAGCAATGTCTATCCCAGTGGTTCTCAAGCCAGTGTTATTTTAGTATCAATAAATACTATTTTGGTTTTTATTAATATATTGTATTAGTTTTGATTTTAATTTCAGTTAGTTTTTAGTAATGTGCTTTCTCTTAAATTTTTTTTAAGTTTTTTTTTTTTCAGTTAGTTATTTTAGTTCAAGCTAAACTAAATTAAAATGAAATATTGCCATAAATATGTTGAGAATATTGAGATATTAAATATGGCAAAATATTGCCATGGCCACTACCTGAAATAAAAGAAAGTTAAAATAAGTTTTCTAGATTTTTATGATAAGGAATTAAAGGAATACAACAATACAATATCTAGCTGACAAAATATTTTAATGTTTGGCATAACAACAAATAATTAATTTGATTAAATTTACTTGATTTTCGCGGGTCTAGAATAAAGCAATAAGCCCCAAGAAGCTGTGGTTTACAGTCAATTTATAACAGCTAAGGGGCGTTGTTTGGCACGACGTGGAGTGGAGGCTACCTAACTTTTATCTAGATTTTCCAACACCATGAAAATCCACACAGTTCTTTTTTTTGGGGGGGGGGGGTTCAAAGTTGTGTTGAGGCCAC
>JAFVLL020036836.1:0-10260 GCA_021397915.2 Tor tambroides | reverse complement strand
CGTATTTGCACAAATTAAAGCGGCCGTTATCTCATGGAAACAGAAGCAGAGCGCCGGACTATCCTGTCATTCTTGAAATGAGTTTGAGCTGAATTTCACTGCGGCTCCAGTCTCTTACGAAGACCTTAATCTAACGCAGGGGTCTCCTCTGATAAGCTATTGTTCCACAACCAGGGATCCACCAGAAGGAAGTTTAATTTCCATACAAAAAAGAAACATTTTCAAAGCGAATGGAATTGGAAGAAACATTTTTGTTGATACCAGAACGTTCCAGATGGAGGAGGGGTGGATACTTTTAAAAGGATGTTCCTAGATGGAAATGAATACAAATTCCTGCAGAGAATTTATAGTATTGAAAGTGTCTATTAAGAGGGATGAAAAAGAATACTGAAAGCTGCATCGATCCCACTCTGGACAGAGAAAGACAAGGACATTGAATAAACTTTCATTATTATTAGGGCATAGTTGCCAGTGAGCCTAAAACGTTGCCTATGTAGGCAGCCCACTAGGTTTTGGATCAAAGACTTATGTTAATTTATTTTTTGTTTATCCTTCTTAACTATTTTTGTGTAAAGTTATTTCTTTAATTTCCTGCCTTTTTTAATTGCCACTTTGTTTATGCTGCAATGTTTGTTGATTTGACATGATTTTATAGAATTCTATCATTTTGTATTTGTCACTTGTTTTAATCCAAGTGTATATTACTTTAAATAATTCACAATAATTTAAAACTAAAATTAATCTGAAATTGAGAGACAGTTTAAAGCAGATGTAACATTTATGAAGACTATAGATAAACAGTTGAAGGCAATATCAAAAAAGAACGAAAAAAGACAGAATATATGTGAAATCACTGAAATATAGAGAAAGAGTTCAAACTGACTTATTCAATACCATTAATTATTACCGTTAATTATTCAGTACCATTGTATATGTCAAAGTAACATCCTACGGGATTACTGTATCATTGTACTACTTAAGCAATTCCATAGAAAAAGAGAACATTAATAAATATATGGATTATGTATTTATATTTGCGTAAGTTGGGCAGGTTTCAGTCTTTTGTGCTCCATAAATCAGCAAGCTGTAATGACGCAAGAGCCAAAGCAAACAAGAGCAGTACTAGGCTACAGCTGGCCATAGCCTAAGAGAAATAGAAAGAGAGAGAGAGAGTGAATACTGCGGAGAGACAGCAGCTGTCAGGCCCCGCATCGTGCACCTGTCACACAGGAAGTCAGGGCCTGCCACTATTTCCTGGATACGCCTCCTCAGCCAAACACTTCTGCTGTTTTCTCAGAGGATATAAGGGAGAGAGAGAGAGAAAAAAAGAGATAGTCATCCTAGTCAGGGAATTAGGATGAAAAAAGAAGAAGGACAGAGTATGTTAGTTGTGCGTGCCATATGCATACACTCATTGTGGCCGGAACCTGACTTATATGGACTGTGAAATAGAAATATTTTAGAATTTAATACTAGCACATTGCATACTGTGTAGTATATGCTGTTGTATTTTTACTGTAAGAAATATGATACAATGCCATTCAGAGTAGATTGTTGTAGATGAGAAACACTGACCAGCAGAAACGCACCCAAGCTCTCTTTGCGTTCATTTACATTTTCATCCTTCTCCCAGGTAATAGTCATCCATGTGACAGGATGTGACATCACTTCTATCACAGTAACAGATGGTGAGCATGGTGGCATGGCATTATAGCCACTCTTGTTTTTCTTTCAGTCATGTGAGCAGGGGATCTGTGGTGTGTATGTGTGTGTGTATGTGTGTACAGGCCCTGTGTGTTTTGCTTGGCACGCGTCCTCTTTGTTTGTTAGGATTGTCAAGGCGGGTCCTCTGGAGGGCTTCTGTGTCTAATTCCCCAGCCGCCCCTCACGCTGCCTGTATGCAATTAACAGAGTAATTAAAAGCTTGATGAGCTAATTGGTGTTGGGTGAAGCTGCAGGTGTTTTGATTGGGGAGCTTGTTTGTGGAAGTACGGAGAGAAAACAGATTCCTGACATAGATCATTTTGTCTCTTTTTCCCCCACTATTAAAATAATACATGAGTTTAGGGAAAGCGTAGCTATTATAACTATTTATCAGCCTTGATGGGAAAATTGTAATTGTTCCGTAATGATCGTTCTTGTAGGGCTGAAGGACAAGCATGTCTTATTATTTGTCCAAGCACCAATAAAACAGTCATTAGAATTATGACTCTCTTAGAAGAAGAAAATTGTTTCATTATTTTGTGTAGCTTTATGCGGTTTCCAGTATCAAACCATTCATCCACAAAACCGCTGCATGGTTTGACACAATAATAGACAATCAGAAGATATTTGATGTTTAATGTACAGTTATGAAGAGAGGGATTTTAAGCCAGTTAGATTCTACAGTTGGTCCACAGAACAATAGAAACCTCATTGCTGGTTGTGGTCCCTTCTGTCAATTGATGTCAGAGTGAATGCCATTTAACCACTGCGACAAGCACTGTGCAACAAAACAATTTGCCCATAGTGAAATCTTACTGGCTCAACATACAGTTACACATAAATGTCAAACATGGTTTGATTGGCTGTGATTTTGTTGCTGTCAGTGAAGACAGAAAAATTACTTGGCGGTCAAAAGTTGCTGTATGTCACATCCATACAGTTTTTCACTTTCTTCTGCTTCTTTTACACATTTCCTTTTTCTTGGGTGACTTAGCTTTTCCCTCTCACTAAACAACTCTCCCTCTTTGAATATCAGTTGACAGATGTGTTGGCGATGGCTGTATGCTTGCAGTACTCTTGGTCCCCAGGTGCCTGAGCTAAGTCTGAGGATGTTCCTGTGTGTGTGCTTGTGAGAGTGTGTGACAGTTATTGATGTTCAGGTGTGTGAGCTCACAACAGCGACACACACTGTGAACACACTGCCTCCGCCTCAAGCACAACGGTTACTTCAGGCAGCACAGGAAACAACCACAAACACAAGAAGTCCACAGATGGGTGGAGGGACATGAGAGTCAGAATGTTGTCTCGGACTGTGAAACTGACAGATTTCTCCACTTTAAAACACCCACTAAAAAACTCAGACCACTTACATGTACCTAAACAACAAGCACCTCCTTTTGTGCTTGCATGTTCCATATTCCTGATGAAGTGGCCATACACTCATCTCTGCATCTCGACTGGTGCCCAGCGCTGTCCTAACACACTCCAGATGGGCCGTGCTTGGGAGTTGTTCTTGGCATGTCCCGGCTCGGCTGAATGTCACAAATACTTTCCTTTATTTAGGAATGGCTAAGGCCAGGCGGCTGAGGAGAGGAGAGGATAGGATAGGAGGGAGTAGGGTAGAGAGCAGCTCAGCAACATCTGGATTTTATTAGCAGCCATTGGGAGAAATTGAAAAGGAAGTTTTTTCTTTCTTGCCTTTTGGGGTAGTGCAGGGCTTTCCAGAACCCTGGCCACTGATGAAGCCCTCCCTGCGGAGAACAGATGGCACAGAGACTTTAGCACAATTTTATCAATATTCACAATAATATTCAAGCGAGAGTGAGCAAAAAAGAGAGGCCTCTAGCTATGCTTTCTTGTGATTTGGATGCTTGGTTTCATAACTTGGTTTCATTGACCAGCAAGACTTCCTTCATCAGTCAAAAAACAATGCTAGTAGAGTTTTACCAGCAATATTCAGGATGGTTATACTGGTCCATTAGCTATACTGCACACACACCACATCAGCCTGGGCCAACAGGGTAAAGAGGAATGTCCCTTCTGAAGTAGACCATGACTTTGCCAAGTAGGTTCGTGAATCAACATCGTTGTTGGACAGCGGGGTCAAGGTTTGGCAGGTAGCTTTAGCAATTAGCCTCTGCTAGAATATACTGTAATGAACCATGGGAATGCTGATGGATAGCTTTCTCCAGGTATTGCTATTGCTTTAACTTCAGGGAGAGGAAAAGATAGGGGAACATGATTGTGGTTAAGGCTAGGGGTAGGACTATGTTTTTCTCCCAGTAATGTTGTAAGGATATTGATCCAGGAATGCATCCTTCTTGGCTAAATCAGGGTAAACCCCCTTGAAAGTGTGTTTGAGAGGAATATGATCTGTCAATAAACAGGTTTCCTTTCATTCTGTTCATAAAGTGTTATAGTCGAGCTGAGTTGAGATATTCCCCTCTTACCACTTTCTGGATGATGTGAAGCCCAAGAGAACAGTGTTTAGCGAATGTCTGCTTCCTCATAACAAAAGGATATAAGGATATTTTTGGAACTGCGACAAGAGAATGTGTCTCTACACTTTTTAACACAACTGTACTGCGGTTATACATGCACCATTTTTGGTGACCCCAGCATTCTTTCCCACACACGTACATGCTGGATGTCTCTCACACACATACATATACAGAGTCTCAGGGCCCAGGGGTCTGTTCAGCTTGTGACTAAATACGCATTTATTGCCATCTGAATGTTTGTTTTCTCAAAACATATTTTCTCAGCTGAAGACGCCTGCTTAGGCTCACAGAGAGTGTGTGTTTGTGTGTGCATGCTCTCTCACCCTGTTTTTTTATTGTACTTTGAGTGAATGAGTTGTAAATAAGTAAAATATAAGCTCTCTTGTCCAGTGTGGAGACCACATGATGCTGGCCAATCAGATATGGAGAAACTTACTTTCTAATTCTGTTTCACAACCTAATGAGCTACCTTACTGTCTACTACCTACATTAAATAGACAGGTGCCTTCTAAAGGGGCATCCTAAGTGAATTGGAATCCCACAAGTGACTGATTTGAAAGGTTCTGTGTGCAACTCGACTCGGCAGTTGATTCCAGGTTGATGTTAGCAAGAATCCATTCTTGGTTAGATTAGAGATATTTCTTTTCAGCAATGAATGAAATTTGACATTGAAACTTGACATTTGTCTCATTTTTTTCCACTCTGAATTCATCACATTAGTTTCCGGAATTGCTGCGAAGGACACGTGCAAGTCTACCTTAGATTTTGGCTAAAATAAGACAGAATACAGTATACCTTTTGGAATAGCCTTCACCTCGAAAGCGCACATATGATGCGGTCTAGGTAGTCAGCTCAGTAGCTCCCATACTAGTTCCCATACTTGTTCACACGGTCTCCTACAAAGGCCTCTTTAGGGGACAGGTTCATGTCTGTCTTGGGATATTGTCCAGTCAGATACAAGCCTTGTGGCAATGTCTGTTTCTTCAGCATAAAGATTTTAGAACGTGGGCTCCAGTCCAGGGGTCTACTGAGGAGCTTTGGGTGATGATGAGGAGAGATGGTGGGTTGGCTGGGGAGAGGGATAGCGGATGGACAGGTCTTGAAGTGCTGGCCAGGGGTCGAGGGCTGTAATCCTGCTGTTTTGATGAGAGGCCTCTGTTTGTGTGGACTCGGCAGCGGCCTGATGGGGAGCAGATGTGGGAAGGCAGGCGGTCGGGCACAGAGCCAGAGCAGCTGGGAGAAATTAAAAACAAGAGCATTCCTAGAGACTGGGGGAATTACAGAGGGGTGGAGTGGGGGGGGGGTTAGATACAGGGACAGGGAAAAGAAGCCATGTGAAGAGAGAGAGGGTTACCTCAAGGGGCTTTTCATTGTGTTTGAGTGAAAGGTAGCTTAGTACGGACCGATGGTCGGAACAAATGCCAGTGTGAGCAAAGAACCACATCACACTCACATGTACCTAGATATCTAAATGCGGTCATAAGATAGACTTCTGTTGTTTTTATATAAATCTGATTATAATATCAACAGACAAACCTAGCCTGTAATCCTGTCCCTAAAAGAGATCTTTGTGCCTTATAGGCTTATACATTTGCCTCTTTCTCTTATATAAGCAAACACAAAACATTACTTTCTTTATTTATAGATTATTTTATATTTGAGGATATCCCTAGATGTCCCCAAAGAGAAGTTTTGTCAGATTTAGCTAACTTCTAGCTAAGTATAGCTAGAGCCCTCCACATACACACATCTCACAAACTCTAAAAAGAGCAAATCACAGAAACCGGAATTCTGGGCTTGTCATTATATGATGGATTCTTGTGTGTTTGGATCTTTTACTGAAAGCAAATGTCCGCTGATCTCAAAGGGCTCCAAAAAAGCTTCAGAATTACAAACTGGAGCACTTTTGTGGTGCGCTTTTTCAATCTGATTATAGCACACAAAAGCAGATGGACAAGGTTAGTTTTAGCTGTCCTATAAGTGTGCGTTTTCCTTCAGACATCAAGCATACAGCAAAGGCAACAGCCCAAAGAGACTGCTTTAACATCATTACAGAATCACAGCATTGAGGATCAAATCACACATCTGTAGGAGGTCTATTAAAAGCGTATTGCACTGTGAGCTAGATCTATTTGGCTTATTGATCTCTCAGTATGGGTCTTCCATCTCATGCAGATATGTGAGTGACTATGTATGCTTTATTTTTAAGACAAGAAGGTAGCCACAGGATTTTTTTTTTTCCCCTCAGAAGTTCTCTTTATAGCTCTTAATGGAGTTCTCAGTTGTTTCATTTAAATATAAATTTATCTCAGATGTTTCTTGTAAAAGAAAGTCTGCTATGTCTAAAACACTTTTCTAGAAATTGAAAGGGTGTGCCTTATGCCAAAAAAACATTAAGTAAGCATTTGATGGGAAAATGTAGACTACTTCAGAATAAACAGACATTTGCCGATAAATAAGTATAATTTATGTTGTCTGAAATCAAATGATAGCTTTGTGTGAAGAAAATCACTCTCTATGTCTCTTTAAAAAAAATCTGAGAAAAAAAGTGATTTTCCTTTACTATAGGTGGAAACATAGTTGTGAGCAATTCAGTGTGCTGCTTTTGCAGATGATGAAGCTGTCATAAGTTTGAATCTTCTTTTCAGTTAGCATTGCCTCTTTTTGTATCTTATCTAAGTATTCCTTTGTTTGGGCATTATGGAAGCACAGATGGTCACAGAAGGGGCTCATACATGGACTTTCTAATGTATTAAAAGTGAAATCTTGATGAAAAAATGAATTTTATATTATTTTTGATAAATTATTTATATTTATTATTATTACTATTATTATTAATACTATTTTTATTGTTATTGTTTTCTTTTCCTTTTTTTTTCTTCTCCTCTGGGTGTTTGTATTTTTGGTTTTTCATGCTTTTATTATAATGTATGATTTTTCGCATGTACATGCTTTGTTTATAGTTGTAGACTGTGGGTGGGTGAATAGGTAGTGGAGCTGTTGTTTGTCTGTTTAGGGTGTTTTTGCTTTTGTTTTTTGTTTTTTGGTACATTACTTGAGTGTCATCTTGTATTGTTTTATGTGTGTGCTATTGGGTCCCCCTTGAAAATGAGATGAAGCATCTCAAGGGGCTTTCCCTTAATAAATTCAAATTCAAATTCAAATTCAAATCCAGTGCCCGGTGTGTGTGTGTGTGTGTGTGTGTGTGTGTGTGTGTCCTACGGTGTCCTTTAGCTGGTCAGATTAATCAGACATCTGTAATCCCACAGTGGAAACAGACAGAGCAGGGCAGATTTGCCTCTCTCCCCTTGTGTTCACTTATATTTGACAGCCCCCTGTCTCTTTTTCAGTCCTCTTGTGGGAGTTCATGCCACTGCAGCCAGGTCATGGCAACTTTCACAATCCCCTGAGAATGCATGCAGGAATTATCATGTGTTGCTCCCCTAAGAACAAATTAAAAGGAGTGATTATGGCCTGTTTTTCTGTCAGGAAGTTTTAAACCAGCAGCCCTGGGAGGGAAGGGATTTTATTCATCTTTTTAAGCTTAAATAATGTCAAATCACAGAAATGACTTCCTTTTTTTAACCTCTCAGAATATATATTGTATCAGCCATTGGCCACAATGCTCTCTAGATATTGACATTGACTCCTATTAAATACTAACATCAGCGCTACCTCAGGTCATATGTGACTGATGTGTGTCTGTGTGAATGCTTGCTGGCCTGTTCTTTGTTTAATGGCCCCTCTGAGGCTGCAAGCTGCTGGGCTGAATGACAGATGGACAGGCAGGGCTTGTGGCCTTAGCAAGATCTCTCTCTACCTGTCTACATTTGGCAATGACAGGGACAGTGATGCACAGAGCAGTGCACCGTTAGCCCCGCACGGCAGGCCAGCTTGTGCCTATTTTGGTCAGCATGGCATTAGTCCTAATAACTTGTTATGTTTATTGCCCTGGGGCACCAGTCAATCTTTAAATGAAAATTAAGAGCTAATTTCTCTTTTCACATCCCCTCTTTGCACATATTTTTTTGTTATTGCTGTTTTATTGTTATTTTAATGTTTATGTGATGTTCTACATGTATCGTTCTTTATTAATGTTTCAAGACAATTTCTTTGTCTCAAATGTTGGTGATAGAAAGAACCCCAAACCAGAGCTCCCAAACCACTTAACAGACTGCAATTTTTAAACAGTAAAACAACAAACGATAAATCCTGTTATGTGCATTTTAAATGAAAATCGTGGTCCTGAACTGCAATAATCAATATTTTGTTGGCTTGAATTCCATTTCTGTCACAATGCACTAGGTAGCTCCACCCATCATGAAATGTCATTGGACTAAAGTGCCATTCTGTACAGATATTAAATATATTAATGCAGCTTTCAAGTCCTTTAGCATCATTTCAGACTGTTACGTGGTGGCGGAAAATTGTATCATGATGCCTGTTTAGAACACACTATATGATTGAGGATCAGGAAAATACAAAATCAGCAGAAATGTTGTGCTCCTCAGGACCCTCAGCATGTCCCCTGTGCCGAGGTGGCCCCTAACCCACAGACCAACCTCATACCCTGTCACCCTCCTGCAGCTGTCATCCCTCTAAGGTCGAGCACCAATTATCTGGCTGTTAGTAGTTTGGCTGTGACCCTGTACGTTTAGTTATTTTTGCACATGACATCTCGGCCAGGCGGTGGGCGCTTTCTCCGAACATGGCCTGGGCTGGTGACCCCAGCATACAGTCAGGGTGTTGTGCTGTTTTTCGGGAGGTCTAACTGACTGAAGGTGACAGTGGAGAGAAGTAAGGGCAACTGATCCACAGTGAGTGATAGCACTGAGACAAGAGGCGCCTGTCAGAGAGCCTGCTGCTCAACACATGTTGCTGTTTAGCCTTACACATGTTTAATGTTTACTTTTGTGCATTTAGTTAAACTATGCTTACAAAAAATTGTCATGGTATAATATTGTTTTTTTTTTTATATGCATTAACGTAATACTGTGTTTTTTGGAAATACAAAGTACCATAATGTACTAAATACCATGGTATATGAATTTGGCAATTATAATTTATGAGAAAAAAAAATACCCCATACAAATTTCATTTAAGGGATCTTTAAATAATTTTATGGACTGTAGAATAAATGAGCATTGAAGTTTTTTCCTCTGGGTTTGTGGCATCTGAAGCGTCCTTCTTAGTGACAGACGATGTTAAGGAGTAGCAAATGTGAGCTGTCACCAATGAGGTTGTGTGCTAATCTCAGTACCATCTGATGGTACTTCTTTTGGAATATCTGTGCTTTCAAACACTAACGCACACGCACACATAAATTGGGTTTTTGTGTTTTATGAGGACACTCCACAGACAATGGTTTTTATACTACACAAACTACATTCTATCCCCTAACCCTAATCCCAACCTCTAAACTTATCCCTTACAGAAAACATTCTGTGAACAAACAAATAATAAATAAATAATAGTATTTTGTCATTTAGTATGATTTTTTATAAACTGTTTTCCTCATGGGGACCAGAATTTTGTTCCTATAACAGCAGAAATTTCAGGTTTTATTATCCTTGTGGGGACATATTACATCTTAACACTGATCCAATAAAACCCAACAACTGTTGGTGTTCACTGGTGTTTGATGGGGCAGTTTTGCTTTGACAGTTTTAAGTGAAGGCATGAACTCTGATGAACTACATTTCCATCCCATAACTGACAGCGATGAGTGTGCTTTACATGTGAAGATAGAACTGGGAGATCAGCATGTGACACTATGGTTAGGGAGCTGGGTAGACAAAGGGGGCCAGGCAGACAAGAGTGAGGAAGACTTGCCATGTTTGGTCCCTCAGAGAAGCAGAGATGAGGGTCGGTGTGAACGCTGCCTTGTTGAAGTGTTCAGCACCATGATGGACAGCAGCAGATCCAGCTGCACTTGTCACTGGCTGTCAAGAGCCTGTCCATCCTGCGCACAAGAGCGGACAACAGGCGGGGGAGCGGGTGGGGGGTGTAGGACATTGATGTGGGTGTCAGGGTGATGGTGGGGGTTGGGTGGTGG
>JAFVLL020036834.1:8417-46962 GCA_021397915.2 Tor tambroides | reverse complement strand
GCATTTGCTCATTGTGCTTGCGCTTATCCTCTGGAGCTCCATTCTTCAAGCTGAAATAATTAGCATTAAAACCAATGGAGAATGTGCCAGGCAATTACTCAGTTACTCTTTCAAGAGTAACATCACTACTGATATATCTCTAAAGTCCTCAAAACATACAGCCTCATAGTTTTGGCTAGAGAACAGACCAGTATGAAATATTTATGACAACTTGTTTTGACAAGCAGAGCAATAAAAAAACAAATCTGAGTCAATGTCAGATTAAATTATGTATAAAAGCAGCTTTACATGAGAAAAAAGATTCAGTCAACGACCACTAGCACTCCCCAGGACCAATCTGTTTTATGTTAACGCTCACTGCATCATTTTCTAGTAAGCCATTCAACAGAATTTTAAATCACTCACCATTAGTTTGTGCAGTCTTGTCTTTTAAAACATTCGTTCGTCTGCATTTGGCCTTGTTTTTGGTAAAAAGACAGACTCAACCTGCATCCCCAACACTGGAGCGCCAAAAGTCAAACCAATCAAACAGCTCTTGTCAGTGTTATGCTTGATATAGCAAAAATAAAGCAGCACTTTCATATCTGATTCTAAAACAGTTTATGACATAAATGCAACAATGGCAGAAGAATAAACACTTTTATTCTTTTAAATACAGTAATCATTGGCAAGAAAAAGCAGCAATCCATTTCTCTCATGCTGTTTAGTAAGGAATTCCAATGCATGCAGCTGAGTAAAACAGGCATTTGCTTAAAAGACAACATGTCTCGGTGGTGGGGAAACAGAGATGTATCTTTCCCACTTTATCTCTGTCTGTGTTTCTTTACCCTAAAGCGAAGATAAAACTTCTAAATAAGGCGCTGGAGGAGCCCATCAGGACGTCTCACCTGAGAGTTGAATCAAGATTCAAACTGAGCGATGAATTTACCCATGAAGCTTCAGCTCAACCAGACTGCTGATAACAGACAGCTATCAGATGAATCTGCAGACTTCAGAGAAATGCTGAATTATATTACTTCATATTATATAAGCCTCCACATTTTGTCTTATTTTCTCTGACTTGCTTACACAAGGAGAGTTACAATATTAAAACATTACACAATAACTCATTTTAATTAGCTCTCTTGCTACTCCAAAGTGAGGATATTCAGTTTAAATGAAATTCATTAAACTCCTGTTATTGTTTTCTGTTTTGTAATTTAATATTAATGGAAATACATTTGATTGAAAGGGGTGTATAATATAAAATAGCTAAAATGACCTGGCTGCCACTAGTTAGTTGGTGTTTACCACCCCAGGCCAGTTGAACATTTACATATTGCACAAATATAGAAAAAATCGATTGATTCAGGTTCGGTTGCTTCTTTTGTTGTTAAAGTTTTAAACACATCAGTTGCCTGTACCCCTACCCTTAAAGTTGTGAAATCTGGCAACACAGACTCAGTGGAAAAATGTACCTCTACCTATGTTGCAAAACTCCAAAATGTCCATACACAGCAGTCTCCAGCTGAAATGACCACTAGTAGCAGTAAAACACCAATAATTTTTATTCCTTTTTACACAAATTATGATTACAAGGGCAATTTTGCAATTGATAAAGACTTCATGCACAGTTCACGTATAACACATTATACATGAGCAAAAATGCTACTTTATCTCACATTTGCTTTTGTTAAGAGTATCGGTTAGCTTTATGGGTTTAATGTAGGTGGTACATTATTAACTGTTATTATACCAAAAACATAATGTTGGTCTGTGCTCCATATTTTAAACAGTAGCTGCACAAATATTCACTCTTGTCACACACTTAGTTTGTAGTCTTGTTCTGTTACCCCAAAGACTGCACAATTTCCTCTGCATTTACCTGTATCTCTATCCTTATTGCGGTATTCTTCCTTGTTGTTATCTTTGTGTGAACCTCTAAGAGTTTTTTGCTGAATATCCTGCAAAGAGATCATATCCAGTACCATTGTTGATCTGTTTACTCACTTGTATCATTTTCCAAACGTGCAATAATGTCTCTGCGACTGGGTTCTCTGACATCCTGTGTCTGTGTTGGCCTGACAAGTCTTTTGTGTTTATATATAGTATTTGGGAAAATTATAGATAACAACAAAACACAAACCAAAATGTGCAAACTGATTTGCTATCCACAAAAACTAAATAGAGCAACAATGACGGTGAAAGAATAAAAGAAGAAACATCCGACCTGCTGAGGATTGGCAAAATGGTGGTCTTGAATAAAAAAGAGAAAGCTAAGAAGAGCACATCTGCCTCTCAAGGACACAAGTTGTTGAAAGCACAGATCAGGTTGTGGATGCAACTGCGCCTCTGTGACTGAATTACGATGTGACTGCATTTCACGGCTGTGACAAGAACCTTTTGTCTTTGAGACAACAATTGTGTTAAGAGCTGACTTGAAGTCATAGCTTTGGCAGACTGGAGAGTTTCACAGTACCAAAACAGCAAGAGCACAGAAGGATTTCCACCAAATCACACAGCAGCATTGACAGACCTCGGTGATGAAGACAACATAGATATATCTCCTGCCTGGCAGAAGCCATGCAAAGATGGATAGTAATGGATTGTGTGTGCAGCCTCTGAATCCATATTACAGTGATGCTTCCAAGTTTGTGTGTATCAAGATGTTGCAAAACAGTTTGTTAGTAGCAGAACAGTTGTCGCTTGCAGAAGCACTTCATTTCAGTGGATAGCACAATAGCTAACGCTGTCTGGAGACCATGTTATACCTGCAGGGCTTTCTTAAATTAAATATGTAAAATGCACTGGGTCTGCTCCAATGGCTGATGTCAAATAATTTCCCAGACCGATCTGAGCTTTCCTGAACTTCTAGCTGTATTTAGCCAATGAAGCTAGATAAGAATCTATTAATTAGTATATTTAAGGGAATCATTTTCCACACTGAGCAAAATTTTAGGTTTTACATAGGTTATTAAAGAACAATTACATTATAAAGTAGTAACCTGTCATTTTTACCTTGAAGAGCAAAAGCTGATTTAACCGATAAGAAATAGTTGGTATTGTATAAATTAAAGTATCTCAGTTGATTGTGTGATGTAAAATAATCTATCTATCTATCTATCTATAAATATATAAAACCAGTTAATTTAGGTGTGACAAGTTAGACTGTCACAACATCAAATTTTCAGTGGCCTACATGGTTATTGTGGCCAAAAGAATTCACAATAATAATCACATAATCATTTTGAAAATGCTACTACTAAAATAATGCTATCAGTCATAATGCTATATACATAATTTTGTATCTTGTGAATATCTAATGCTGGATGCGTTTGAATGCATTGGATGCAGTTAAAAAACTGCCATCAAAGCTCTTCAGTTTACCAGTATTTATTCACCCTCCAGCTTCAGATCACACAACTCAAATGGCAATGCCCGCTATTATTGACAATAATTGGATTATCTGAAACAATCATGTTCTCTTTTATTTCTTAAAAAAATCACAGTTTCATTAGTACTGGATAGATTTCTACTACACAATTCTCAGCTTTATTGGTTTTATTCCATTTTTTAACATTGACATTAATTGTCAATACTGGTATATTGCAACACCCCTAAGCATAATATGAACAGTTAAACATGCAGCTTATGAATACCAAGATACAACATTTACCATGCTGTCCATTCACAAATCCCAACCCCTGCTAAAGGTGCATTCATTTTCCATTAATTAAAGCTATGTTTTGGATTATGTTGCCAAACAGAATTAAACTTGTTTATCCAACGGCTGATGGACTGGACAGAAGGCTAATTTTAGGAGCTTGTCTGAGGGCTAATCCACTCAGCAAGCCAGCAGAGAGGAGCACAGCCTGTCTGTCTTCGGGTTAAGCAGGTATCATGCGGTCTAGGACGGTCACTTGTGCACTACGCCCCATGTCATCATTTGATCCCAACTATATCTGACAAAGCATTTGTCTCATTAACCGATAATTAAAAGAGAGGGCCAGCGGAGAGAGTAAGGAGAACAAATGCTTTGATGCATGTCTGAGAGTGACGAGCTTTTATAGCAGAGTGTAATGAGAGTACCAGACGCCAGCTGGGAGCTTTTTGATGACATCATTGGCTTTGATTTCTCAAGCATGCTAATGTCATGTGCATATGGGCATTGGCTATTTATGATTCCATTAAGAAGGAAAAATGTTCCTATGGAATTATGCAAATAAAACTGTAAAAACATTCCTTCCTGTTGTTCACTTGATAAGAGTGCTGCTGAGAGCTCATGTTTTATGATATTGAAAAGATTCACTTTATAGCTGTTCACAGTTTATAGTCATTTAAAGACCTCACTATGCTGTTTGTACAATGATACCCTTTATAAACGTGGATTCTTTTTATCTTGGTATTTACAGGGCAGAAAGCCTGGACTACATTTTGTTGACAAAAGAAAATACTGGAGAAGCTGGGAGCAGTATAAATTGGTTTCTTGTTAGATACTTGTTCAGTAGACTTTAGGGCACCTAGCTATTGTTCCTGGATTCCCTTTGCACACTTCTTTTAACAACAGGCTTTGTTTTCTGTTCCAGTCTGCCAGCATCTGCTGCAGAAAACATTTTCATTAAAGTCTGGCTGAAAATAGACCTGATTTTGGATTTACATGAAAATGTACTTGACAATTTGGCCTGCCAAGATGCTTTTAACCAGCCTGATGCTCATAACATATTGAGCCATTTATCAGCACTCTAGTATATAAAAATGATCAAGGACAATCAGTTTCCTCCACTTGTCATGATTTGGTGGTTTAATATGCGAGCATGTGATTAACATGTTAATTTTTCCTAGGAGAGGAAGCTGTGTTTTGGTTTTCATGCATTACTGTATTTCAGAGGAGGCATTTACACTTACTGCATTTTTACTGGTTGAATAACTATCCCACCATGAAAAAAAAGCATATATGTCCTCAGAGAAGCATTCAAGATGGATAGCAATCCAATCGCTCAATAACCTCAGGAGGTGCTTTGAGATGCATACAAGATACAAAAGGGTAAATGCATCTGGTTGTTCAGGGCATAACCTTTACTTCTCCCCAAACAGAACTGTGTCAGCACATTTGGAAGTTGAAAAGCCCTGTATTCCACATGTGAGCAAGCAATCACTGATAAACAATTTTAGCCGCCTGCTCTTTTTAGTTTTAATGAGCCACATCAAGTGCAGCAAAATTCTGCTGCTTGCTATTAGCATCAACACAGAAGTGAATATTTGCATACTGCACAGGAATAGTTATGGTGGCCGAGAGCGCTCAACGCGCTGCAAATAGAAAAAACACCTGCAAATTAAGAAAACAACTTCGTCAATTTTACAACACACGCGCTGCAAATGCTCACAACACATCCAAATAAAGAAACACACTGCAAATAGAAAAAGACACCTGCAAATTAAGAGAACAACTTCATCAGTTTGACAGCACACGGTCTGCAAATACTCACAACACAACCAAACAAAGAAACGCGCTGCAAATAAAATTCTTTCTTTGGTTGTGTTGTGAGCATTTGCAGTGCGTTTCTTTATTTGTTTGTGTTGTGAGCATTTGCGGCACCTGCTGTCAAACTGATGAAGATGTTTTCTTGACTTGCTGGTGCTTTTTCTATTTGCATGTGTTTTCTGAAGTTGCAGCACGTTGAGCTCTCTCAGCCACCGTAAATAGTAGATCAGATTTATATCTATTTTCTGGAGACACGTTTATGTGGCCATGTGGAATTTGCATACACAACCGGAAAGAAATCTAATAGATCAAGATGTTTAAGCACCACCTAAATAAGCCATGAGTGAATGAAATTGTAGTGGTCTGTCCTTAAAAAAGTTCAAATTCAATCCATAATGAATGAAAGAGAGTAAGTTCATAGAAAACACTGCAGGCAAGACTGAAAAGTTTGTTCAGGGTATCAGATAATGGCTTAATCATAACAGCTAAAAAACTTGCTTGAATGAATAATAGATTTGGAAAGGAGTAAGGACACAAGAAGATAGAAAGAGAACAAAACAGAGCAAAGGAAGGCAGAAACTGTCTACATTTTTGCTAGGATATGTGTGTCTCTTCAAGGCACATGCTTTTTAAGCACCCCAAAGATACAGCTTTGATGGAACACTGTTATTTCCTAGTCTCACCATGTTCCATGTCAGACACTGTTGCTGTAAAACTATAATACAGCAGGGTAGATTCTGCACTGCAGATATTGCCATATTTGATGTGTAAGCATGCCAGCCTCTTTTTCTTATCCTTTTTCTTGTCCAGCAAAATGTCTGTCTGTGTATATATACTGTATCGTATACTGTGTGTGTGTGTGTGTATGTATACATAATTATACTTGATTATATATAAATATGTTTATGTATATTTTTGTTTCGAGGTTATTTGAAGGTTAAATGTGCTCCACCATTAGAGAAGCAAACTGAAGTTAATATGACTGCGTTTTTTCCCCCTACGTTTTACATTCACATTTACGAAATACTCCATCTGACATTATGCATAATTACTTTTTTGTTAGGGCTATATGAATATTCATGAGGTCCCTCACTTTCAATCTTGTTCATGTCAGTCAGATGTGAAGCACAAAGAGTCACCGCTCAGAGTATGATAATATCACAGGAATGAATATTCATGAAGGAGGAGTGTGTGGTGAACACGCATGTGTATTATGAGCAGAGGAACCGTGTCAGCTATAATTAGAGAGACTGAGCTGCTTTTATGCAGGTAGCCCAAATCCTAAACCATTAATATTAAACCAGGTCCTTCATGTTCTTGAAAATTGTGCAAAAAGTATTTGCAAGGCTTGTCTGCTGCTTGTCATCCTAAGTTCACTGTCCCTTCATCTACAAATAACATTAATTCACATCCACAAGTGTAACAAAACACATTGCTGGAGACTCTTATTTTCCTTTAAAACGTCCTCCTCCGCAACAGATTTTCTTGCTTAAAACTGGCCAGTCAACAATGTTATGCACCAGTGGATCCTGTGAGACCCCAGCACATGGTCTGCCTGATTCACCTCAGCGATACAGATGAAATGGAAGCACAATAGAGGAGAAGCTGTGTGGCTATGAGTGTGTGGACGTGTCTTTAAAGCTGTCTTCCTACAGCAGATAGTGAGATTAGTGAGTCCTCTGAGAGAAGCACCAGGAGGTGCAGTTAACTCAGTGACTATACCAATATCTAATGCTTTATGTCATCATTTCATATATATTTATATATATATGTATATAAATATATGTGTGTGTGTGTGTGTGTGTGTGTGTATATATATATATATATATATATATACAGTGGGGAAAAAAATAACTTGATCCCATGCTGATTATGTACGTTTGCCCTCTGACAAAGAAATGATCAGTCTATAATGTTAATGGTAGGTTTATTTGAACAGTGAGAGACAGAATAACAACAACAAAAATCCAGAAAAACGCATTTCAAAAAAGTTATAAATTGATTTGCATTTTAATGAGTCAAATAATTATTTGACCTCTTCGCAAAACATGACTTAGTACTTGGTGGCAAAACCCTTGTTGGCAATCACAGAGGTCAGGAAGGCGTTTCTTGTTGTTGGCCACCAGGTTTGCACACATCTCAGGAGGGATTTTGTCCCACTCCTCTTTGCAGATCCCCTCCAAGTCATTAAGGTTTTGAGGCTGGTGTTTGGCAGCTCGAACCTTCAGCTCCCTCCACAAATTTTCTATGGGATTAAGGTCTGGAGACTCGTTGAGCCCTCCAGGACAATGTGCTAATTTTCTTGAGCCCTCCTTTATTTGCCTTGCCATGTGTTTTGGGTCATTGTCATGCTGGAATGCCATCCACAACCCATTTCAATGCCCTGGCCCTGACGGTACATGGCCCCGTCCATTGTCCTTTGATACGGTGCCAGTTGTCCTGTCCCCTTGTAGAAAAACACCCCCAAAGCATAATGTTTCCACCTCCATGTTTGGGGATGGTGTTCTTGGGGTCATAGGTAGCATTCCTCCTCTACAGCTGCAGTAGTTGAGTTGACGCCAAAGAGCTGGATTTGGTCTCATCTGGCTTCTGGCACTTTCACCCAGTTCTCCTCTGAATCATTGGCAAACTTCAGATGGGCCTGTACATGTGCTATCTTGAGTAGGGAGACCTTGCGGGTGCTGCAGGATTTCAGTCCTTCACGGCGTAGTGTGTTTTCTTGGTGACTATGTCCCAGCTGCCTTGAGATCATTGACAAGATCCTCCCGTGTAGTTCTGGGCTGATTCCTCACCGTTCTCATGATCATTGAAACTCCACGAGGTGAGATCTTCCCAGCAGACTGATCCGAGGGAGATTGACAGTTATTTTGTGTTTCTTCCATTTGCAAATAATCGCACCAACTCATCATCACCTTCTCACCAAGCTGCTTGGCGATGGTCTTGTAGCCCATTCCAGCCTTGTGTAGGTCTACAATCTTGTCCCTGACATCCTTGGACGGCTCTTTGGTCTTGGCCATGGTGGAGAGTTTGGAATCTGATTGATTGATTGCTTCTGTGGACAGGTTGTCTTTTATACAGGTAACAAACTGAGATTAGGAGCAATCCCTTTAAGAGAGTGCTCCTAATCTCAGCTCCTTACTGTGCCGGGCCTTACCTGGGAGCCAGAAATCTTGCTGATTGATGGAGGATCAAATACTTATTTGACTCATTAAAATGCAAATCAATTTATAACTTTTTTGAAATGCGTTTTTCTGGATTTTTTGTTGTTATTCTGTCTCTCACTGTTCAAATAAGCCTACCATTCAAATTATAGACTGATTTTTTTTTTTTTTGTCAGTGGGCAAATGTACAAAATCAGCAGGAGATCAAATAATATAGTATTTAATATAGTAAACTAGTATTTTCACCAGCTAAAAATGGTTTTAAGTCAGTTATCTTTTGCTGTAGTGTGTCAATAGGAAATATCAGTTTACATTTCCAAACATTGCCGTTAATTGTAATACTCCAGTAAGATTTTTG
Source organism: Tor tambroides (assembly GCA_021397915.2). Taxonomy (NCBI): domain Eukaryota; kingdom Metazoa; phylum Chordata; class Actinopteri; order Cypriniformes; family Cyprinidae; genus Tor; species Tor tambroides. The sequence continues at coordinate 37,982 of JAFVLL020036834.1, read as the reverse complement.
TTTGTACAAGGAGTCTGACAACAGCAGTGCTCCACACAGAGATCTGATCTGATCATCATCCAGTCTGTCTGGAATGACATGAAGAAACAGAACAAACTGAGACAGATTAAATCTAGAAGAACTGTGGCAACGTCTCCAAGACGCTTCAAGAAACCTACCTGCAAATACTGTTAAAACTTTTTGGCAAAAATGCTATGTAAAATGTTGTGCAAAATGCTGTCAAAAATGCTGTCAAAAATAATGTCATTAATGGATTTTCTTTATCAATTAACTTCTATTAACTAAATTAAATCAACATTTGGTGTGACCAAACTTTGCGTTTATAGCACCTTTTGCCCTAAGTGCACTTGCGCATAGTTTTTCAGGTAGCTTTGCAGACGGATGGATGGATATTATTAGTAATATTACTAATAACAGTACTAAATTATAATGCCTGTCCTATCGTAACTATACATTTCAAATCTAGTTGAAATTAGATTTGACATGAAAATGTAATATCATGTTTATTACATTATGATTTCTTACAAATCTATACTGCCTTAACATCTTCCTTTTCTTGAAGTCATTGTGAAAACAACATAAAAAAACCCTGACATTACACAAACAGAAAATGAAGCTATTGAGAGTCATTGACCAGCCTAACAAGGGTTAACTATTAGGAGTGTAACCAACCATCTGTCAAACAAATCTGTTGTGAAAGTTTTGAACATGGTAATGTATCTTAAGTGACAGTACTGAGTTACCACCTGTATTTATCCCTTGAACTCAAAATAACAAGCAAACTTTTTTTAAGACTAATATCCGGATGCTTAAGAGATTAGTAGCTTGTAGGCAGTTATGAGGAAAACAGCATGATCCTCCCTATGAATTATATGTTGGAAACAAATTTCACTGACCTTACAAACACCACTTTTTTTGAAATGTAACGGATTGTCGGAGGACCTACTGGAGGATTTAATGGTATTTAATGCTGACTTCAAACTGAGAACAAGACAAAGATTAAACAAAAAGACCAGAAGACTGCTTTTATTCAGCTGTCTCTGGGCTGTTTTTTATTATCTCTTATTCTGTGGCAAAAGAAAGAGGTGTGGCAGCGTAATACTCCAAGATGGAATTACTGGCATTAGAAACATCCTCTATCCTTCCTACAAGGAAGGGCTTGTCCCAGTTTGATAGCAAATTGTGGTCCAGGCAATTGCCTGAAATCAAATCCAGATTAAAAAAAAAAGTCAAACATTATTAAATCGCTGCTGTTAAATGATTATAAGGCCTAAAACTGCTTATCTTTGTGTCTGAGTCACACATCATCCCTCTACTCACGCATTTCCTCTCATGACTCCATCCTTATTTATTAATTCTCCTACTTACTCTGCACCTTTTGATCTGTTCTCTATAAATTGGAACAAATTGAATCCAATTCATTATCTGAAACAGAGAATATGTCACAAGTCCAAGGATGGCACCGGTCCTAAATCCACAAGCTATTTTCATGTGGCTGGTCTCACCTCGCTGAATGGGAAGGACACTAACAGCAGTACAGTCCCGTGAACCTGCAGCGTGCACAGCATGCATTTGGAGGAAGGCACATGCTTTCTGATTAATGAGAGTGATCTGTCTGCTTCTCTGTATTAATATTTCTCTTGCTTTCTTTTTTTTTTTTTTTTTCCCCTTTCAATAATGTCAGAGACTTGCTGAATGTGCAGTTGTGATTAAATTCCTCTCAAGCCTGCTCTGATAATGACAAACTGTCCTCATTTCCCCTCCTACAGAGAAAGCTACCCAACCATTGCAAACGTGAGGCGCTGGTCGAGCTGACGGTGAAAGAGGAGCAAGGGTTCAAAATACAAAAGATGGAACAGAGTCAATATTCATGTGCCAGTGTCAAGAACAATATGCCTGTCATTAGCCAAATGAGAGACTGTGTTTATTATCATTCAGGGTGTTTAGCAAGCTGAGATAGCAAATGCATATGGAGCAGCCATTTTTATTCATTTCACTTTCAGTGTTAGCTGCTCCTTTGTTTTCATTTGGATGGTGACTTTTTAAATGTGCGTCTGAACGTTGTTATTTACAACAGATTGAAAATTATGGAAGGCTTATCAAGGAAAGGAAATAGATTCCTGCAAATCATCTTATGCATTTGCTCCTCTCCAGCTTTAAGTGCTATAAGAACCCAGCCAGAAGCAGATGACGGCTGGTGAGACGGTTGCAAGCACCATGCCCGGAAATCGATGTGCCAAGTTGCATCATGAATCAACAAAATACAACTTTCTTACAGATCCAGCCTAGTTCTTCCATATTTAATTCAGCTAAATGCCATTAAAATACCTTTTATCTTGGTAACCGCAAACCACAGCTGGGACATTTATTTTTTTAAGCTGTGATAAGAAGCATTAAAATATAGGATCCAGCAGAGAAATGTATTTGCTCTAGCAATATTTGGGTAAGATTAAAAGAATGAGTCCCATGGTAAGCAAAAGCAAAAAATAACTACACATGAAGTGGACATAACAATAACAATAAGTACAAAAACGCCTTTATACTGTCAGCGAGCGCTATCTCAAGGGGCTTGAGGGGAAAAATGATCTGGGCTTGTAATTCATCTTGAGGAGACATGTTTATTTTCGTTTGTGCTCCCTTTTTAAACCTACGAAAACACATGTAACGAATCGTCTCTTGGGCTGGAACCAAAGTCAAGGAAGTCATCCTATCGGATATTTAACGGTAAGCCTGTATATCAAAAGGTAAGCTCAAAATGCCTGTGCCAACAATGAAATGGAATTGCCCATTAATTAAACTGCTGACTCATCTCATTCCTCACCTAAAACATGCATGATATGATATTAGAAAAAAACAGCCATTGACTTCAAGGACACCATCACGTCGTTCTGTATTTGCATTTCAATTTATTTCTCTCTTGGGCAGTTTACTGTGATGTCATGCTGATCAGAGCATTTCAGACTGGAACAATTTCATCTTTTATACTGTGCTTGAATCTAAGCACCATCTTGTATTCGAGATATAAGAGTGTTTTTGAAGAGCTGTGAAATATAATGGCCAGAGTGGTTTTTAAGCAAATATGTGGCCACATGGTCAAAGGCTAATCACAGACAGAGTATTTCAATGCTCCTGTGACACTTCCTCTATGGATTGTCTGATTTACAAGGCTGAATGGAAGGGCTCTCTGCAGGAGCTTTGCCCATGTAGCCATTCCTTCATGTCCTTTCAAATAATAGAAGGGTAATGACTTCCCAAGGCATCTCTGTTTAGTCTGATTAAGACTCAGCAAATTGCAGGATGTAGGACCATCTATCCTCCTGTTCGCTGCAAAGATCGCATATGGGAGAAAAGTCTCTTTAAAAGGAACTGGCAATGTTGACAACAGTGTTTTATCTGCTTAGCAAAAGGGGACTGATCTCTCTGTTGCCTGACTCCTCACACTTGATACCTATCCCTTTCAAAATAAGAACAAACCGACCCATCAGAAGACTTACGGCACTATATGGAATGTTAAAAATAAGGAGCTCAGGAAAATAGCTCCCAAAGGACTCACAAATTGACGTCACCTCCCCCCATCACTCAATGATCTCCCCGTCTTCACAACCTGCTGGTGCAGTTTGCCGCAGGCAATGACTATACTTGGCAAACATTGTCACTACTAGGAAAGTCACAATACCTTCATCTCTGCTGCTATGGAGTTCTCTTGGTAATCCAGCGCTTCCGTAATGATTTGGCTGTGGAACGTTGTCACAATTCCATAATTAGCAATAAAGGAGTGTTATGAAACGTATGACTTTGAATCAGTTCTTTTGAATTGTCTTCAGAGAGGATGTCTAGAAGTTTATAAAATTGAAAACATCAGCATGCAGTCTTCAGATCAATACATTATTACCTTTAAAACCCTCCAAATTCCAGAATTAAGCCTGAATAGACACAAGAAACTAGGCTTAATGGGAAACAATTCACACAGGCACCTCACTAACTGGAAGGCTTAGAATCTTAAGAGTGTGATTTATGCTCGAGTGCTCGCTGTTGGCTTTTCATGACTAGTTAGTCCTTCTTCTCTGAGGGTTTTGGCTTCTCTTAGGGTAGACCTCTCCTTGGAAAGCAATGAGCACTTCCAGCCTAGCGTGGCAGAGAAACTCTCTAATGTGTATAATGTTTCATTATTAGCACAAAACCCACACACAAAAAATTCCCTTAAGCACATCTGTGTTTTCATACAATGGGAATTTTCTCATTAATGGTATCAAATTGAATTTCCGTCAAAGCACCTGCGTCCTTGTTAAGAAGCGAAGAGCAAAACTAACAGAACATCATGAACAACAAATTGGAAGGCAGGCACAGACTGAGAGACTGCAAGAGTTATTTGTCTGATGTTATGTAACACTGGGTTTATTTCAATCCTGGTTTATTTTTGTGTCTGGAAAAAGTCTCTGCAAAATGAGTGTGGTGTATCTAAGCACCAGCAACTGGCTTGCGCTGCATAACCGAACACTGTGAACACAATTCCCTGCAGTTATGTATGATGCAATGACAGTTTATTGAATAAAACTAAGGATAATAAAATACTTTCACTGAATTTGTGAAATACAGAGCTCTGCAGAACCCCCCCCCCCCCCCCCCCCATGAATTTCAGAGTTTAAAGACGTTATCTTCCTAACTGAGACTCCTCAATGTTACTCATTGCCTCCTCTGATGGATTAACCTTTCCATGGCCTTTATTAATAGCTTCAAAATCAAAAGATTAATATTCATGCTGACATATCCTAAAGACAGCAATGGCAACACAATTCCTGGGGACTCTTTCAATAAGTTAATATTAGAGCCGGAGCCATGGCCTCATTGTTATTCTACAAGTGCTCTGTGTCTCCCCTCAGTTCAAAACCTGTTCTGATAGGAATCTCCCAGCAATAGCCAGCAATTTCAAAGAAATACAAAGAGAGCAACGAGAGGAGCAGTGGGCAGGAAAAAGACAGGAGGATAAAAAAAGAGAGTGAGTGAGGAGAGCAACAGAGAAAATGGCCATCAAAGCACCTAGTTTATTTGTCAAATCATATATCAGCTTTTTTTAAAGTCTGGCTTACAGAAGTTTGTAATAACAGACATGCAGATATCATTACATAATTTTTTTGCATTTAGTTTGTTAAAGGAATTATTTATATAAAACTGAAAATTCTGCTATATTTATTCAACAGATATTTTGTAGAATGTTGGTGTCCAAACTTCATTTAACTCTCCTCGCTTTGTATGTATAAAAACACATTTTCAATATATCTTTAATTATGTTCCACAGAGGAAAGTAAGTCATACATGTTAGGAATGACATGAGGGGGAGTAAATGAAGACAGAACGATCCCTTTAAAAAACAATCTGAGCCATTTTGCTTGATGGAACTGATTCAGATCGTCTTGACATAAAGCAAAACATCACATCAAAATATCAAAAATAGGGAGATCAAATTTGGATTAGAGAGCAAAAAACCATCTCACACACATTTGCAAAGCTTGAAGTAATATTAAGATGACTCACACGTCTGTTGTGCCTCCTGACACCTTGCAAAATTACTGTTTTCGCAATAAACACTCCATCGGATGTGGTAAAGTAATGGAACAAACCTTGATGTTTTTAGCTACTTCACTGTCCCTCAGACCAGGGCCCAGTTGCATAAACTTAGGGGCCGTTTACACGATGACATTTTCAGCCAAAAATGGGAAACTTTTTATGCGTTTTGCCTGTTCGTTGACATGACAACGGTGTTTTGGGGACTGAAAAGGCATATTTTTGAAAACGCCACCATTATCGTTTCCATGTAAACAGCCAATACGGGAATCTTTGAAAATGGTGACGTCATGCACGTGCGTACTACGTGTTAGGTATGTAGACATGTGCAGTAGAGTGGAGATGCATCATATACTTCATATAATCGTCACTTCCCTACAGGTGCTTTGTTGCCTCCCTGCCAACTTTTTTGAGACCTGTAGCTGGCATCAAATTTGAGCTCATTTTGTGCATAAAATTGTAAAATTTCTCAGTTTAAACATTTGTTATCTATGTTCTATTGTAAATAAAATATAGGCTCATGTGATTTGAAACTCTTTTAGCTTTCATTTTATCAGGTAGGGCCATAACCTTCTCTTGGGGGGCAGAAGCTGTCACACATGTAGGCTATTTTATTTATTTAAATTAATTAAAGAAATAAAGGATTTAACCTATTTTTACAGACTGTGATTATGTGTTTCCACAGTTAACAATTAACATCACAAACCAAAGGTTTTTTTTTTCTAATTATCATTCTAAAAAATTTTATGTACATTGTAACTATAATTTGTGTTAAATTATCTTTGCACTAAATTAAAAAAAAACTTTTTATATACATTTAATCTATTTGCACTGTATGTATAATAATCTTTATTTTTAACTGTTCTAAATTCATTTTAAATCAATTTTCAAATGATTTTAAACTTTTTTTTTTAAAGTTTCTGGTTTTATTGCTTTGATAATTTTTTTTAGGATTATTTTACTTCCTTTTATTTAAAGCACTTTGAATTACCATTGTGTATGAAATGTGCTATATACATAAACTTGCTTTGCCTATTTGAAAATCATATTTTTATTCTAAAATATGCACACTGACTCTAAATTGCATGTCTAACATGTTTTAACAGCTCTGTTAATGTTTCTTGTCTCTCATGTTCAATTACGAATTATTACATGGTTTACATAAATGATCTAGGCCATTTTCAATTCAAAATGGCAAAAAAAAAAAAAAAATAGTTTGCGTCACTGGATATTACTTACATTTCTGTCATAAAACAGAATTGTTGGAATTCGATTTTGGCTTCTGTGAACAGTAAAGCCTGCCTTCGTTGACTGGTCATCTCAAACATTTTGACATTTACTTTAATCGCTTTTAAATGTAAAAAAATAAAATAAATATGTGGTGAATAGTGGAGTAAATACTAGGGGGGACAGTTTGGCCATATACAATTAGGGGAATTTGCTCCCCTCAGTGTAATGGTTATGGCCCTGCGTTCTGGAATTGTTTTCAGTGTATTTTAGAATATTTAACCGTAGTATTATGCAGGTTTGTCACTGTTCACTCAGCTGCATATCTCTGTTGCTATGGCTGCCTCTGTGAAGTAATGTGAGCATTGTTACCTGCAATTTGACTGCTCTCAGACAAACCTAACTCTTGAAATAGAAGTCTCACTGAAAAACAGATGAGAGATTTTCCATCAAGAACTCGCTGTGACTTTTATAGCTTATTTGCAAATATACTCACTAAAATAAATAAAAACATGAATCACAAATAATTTTACACTGCTAATTCACACATGCCCACTTGTCTCTCAGCTTTAATCATCAGTGCTTTAGCTTGTGTTTTACTTCAGCGATGGCCAGGGATATAAGATGTCACTCTTATATCCCTGGTTGATTCAAGGCTTTGAATCAATGGGGTCTAAATCAATCTGCAAATGAGCATGCGTGCAAAACAAGTAAAGCTTGTGGAAGGGGCCTGGGATGATCAATGTCTCTAGAGACGCAGCTCAGCGAGAGCTGAACACCCTGATTTTCCACTGCTAGGCATTGATGAAGCGTAGCCCAAAAAGCACTGTGATTACCTGTTTAATGTATCCTAGTGCTTATGCCCATTCCACCAGATTCCTTTCTTTTAGCCATGCATGAGATAACTGCATCAGACCTTCATTACAAACAGAAAAAAATATCACATATCCTGTTGTATATTCATTGCCCACCTTGTGACTTGTGTGACTCATTTCAAAACTTTTCAATGTGGCTCAAAGGTATTTTACAGTGTTGATGAAAAAATGGAAAAAATAATATAAAAAATGACATTTTCTCCAGCAAACAGTTTGTTGAGTCATAGAAATTACCTTGAATTACCTTGAATCTACATAAAAACATGTTAGCCCAACAATATTCCGCCAAATGTCTGAGCAAACTATTTCATATTCAAGAATATTGCTGATTTGTCTAGGGAGCTCCCAGCATGCACTGCAGCATGAATGAATTATTTGCCTACTGTTAATATTGTTTTGCTTTTTGCTGACTTAATTTATGCTGTTGTTATTGTTTTTCGCTGTCACTGTTAGTTGATGTTCAGACCTCATCTTTTTACTTAATGATGTTCTTTGATTGTCACAGTGATTGATGTTTGTGTGTTATGTATTGAGCTCTATGTGCATCTAAAAAAAACTACAGCAAATAATGTTTTTCCTTTGCAAGATTTTCTCTTGAACAAAAAAGTTCACTGAATATTAAGAATCATTTAAAACTACGCATAAAAATTATATATTGGTTAAGCAAGACATTTTTCATTTAGCAAACCATCAATTGTTTGTTAAATAACATATTACTATTAACAGTAGGACTATTATGTTGTGTAGTATATTATATTCTTCTATATTAAAGACTTATTATTATCAGGTTATTATAAAAATGCAGACATCTAAATGTATCATGTCACCTTGATTTTTAAATTACATTTTTTAAACACGAACAGTGTGGTAACATTAATTCAGTTAACAAATAATAAAATAAAATAAAATAAAAAATGTATTCAGATATTAATACCTGATTCACTTGTAATTCAAGTGTTGCTCAGACTCATTTAATGATGTTCAACTCTTCAGTCATAACTGTAAAACATAAAACATACTGCACTACAGGACACACAGAGGCCAACCTGTGTCTACACCACTGTTACCTCACTCTTCATATGTGCCCACACTAAATCCTCTAAAACCTGTCAGAGAAGGTTATGTGCTTGAAATCAATAAGAGCAACTTATATTCAAAGTACCTGCGTACACACATAGTCAATTTAGGTGGCTTTGGTTCACTGCACTCCTGCTCACAAATTTCCCTGTTTCATTTCAGCCCACATCAGACATTTTCAGCCTTTTGATAAACAAGTTTGGCAGTCTCATAACGTCCTAGCCTAGGATATTCAGGTCATTAGCCACACTCCTTTCTCTTGGATTCATTCAACAGTGCAATTGTCCCTTATAGAAAGAGAGAGAGAGAGAGAGAGAGAGAGAGAGAGAGAGAGAGAGAGAGAGACAGACCTCAGTGGGAGCAACACACAAAGACAGCAAATTGCACTTGACCCCTGATTGCCTGCAATACAGTCCTGCTGTTTTCAACAAGTAGCCAACATTTTAGTTCATCTCTGAAGTTTGGGACCTCTATGCAGGCAGAATCAATTTTTTTAGCTTGGATCCATGCATAGACATGTCTGTATAAGACGTTTGTCTCAAATAGAAGAACAAATATGAAAAATACAGATTTCACAATTTGATTTGATTCTGATTCACAAATGCATGATTGAGTTTGATTTAATTCTGATTTTGATTTAATATTAAGGTAGCCTAAGTAATCTCTCAAAAATGTTGTAAACTACAGTAGCCTATAGAGAACCCTCTTACTTGGTACATATATTGCTGTCATATATTAAAGGTAAAAAACAAACAAACAAACAAACAAACAAACAGCCAAAACGTTTAAATTAAACTGTGACTGATGTTTAAACAGGTCAATACTGTAGTAATAATCAACACTCAACAAACTATGTACAGTGATTGGCTTGAGGTATATATGTAGATAAATGGTAAATGTGGATGAGTGGTTAAATATTTCGGTAAGTTGTAATGTATCTTTTTAACATACATTTTAAGTTTAGTGCTGTCAAACGATTAATCTCGATTAATCGCATCCAAAATAAAAGTTTTTGTTTACATAATATATGTATGTGTACTGTGTTTATTTATTATGTATATGTAAACACACACATACAGTATATATTTTTAAAATATTTACATGTACATACATACATTTATATATTTATATTATTACATTTTATATTATATATAAATATATTTAATATATAAACATTTTTCTTAAATATATACATGTGTGTTATATACTGTATATATATATATATATATATACACACACACACACACACACACAGTACACACTGTAAACAAAAACTTTTATTTTAGATGCGATTAATCGTTTGACAGCATTAATTTTAAGGTTCATTAATTTTGTTTTGTGTTTATTTTGTTATTGAAAGTGCGCAGCATTTACATACCCATCTACAGGTTGCTCCCACCAGTGTGGATTGCGCCTGGATGTTCATAAACATGTTTTGCTGCAAATGTATTTCCAACTTCTTTTTACTTCTAAGCAAAGAATGGAACTTCGTTGTGAGTTTTTCTTATAAGTTGAGTACACGAGTGCCAGCACGAGCATATAGCCTATAATTATTTTAGCCTATATATTTGCCTATATAGCCTAAGTTGCTGGATGCAGTTCACTTAACGGCCTCTGGTGTCACTAATAACAAGGCTTTCTGAATTCTACTTAGAGCCCCTTTAAAATGAAGATCCATTAAATTCAGCGTAATCCATATTTTCAAACTATTCCCCTCAAAATTGCAGAAGTCTAGAGGCAATGAAAATAAGTTTGTGCAAGCCATGTTTAGCGTACCTACAGTATGGATCTCTGATGAATGCAATAAAATAAAGTGTACTGTAAAACAATGGCGAGAAACTTTTGTTGTGTCTTCTTCGCGAGTTGCACGCAAAAAGCAAAAAACAAAAAACAAATTACTTTTAGGAGCCGGTTGAGTTAATCACAACATGCATTGCAATCATTGTAGTCTAATTCCTGAACCAAACAAATAATTGGTCAAAACAAAAACATACAAACAACCAAACAAATAAATAAATAAGTTAAAATAGTATCCCTTTGAATCAGTGTGTAATAAATACAGACTATATCTAGTAAATGAAAGCTGCACAGAGGGTCCCCCACTGTGAAACAAAATTCTGTAACACATGGTATTAGGGTCTACCAAAATACTAGAAAGATATTAAACAGATAGGCCTAATATTTCAATTCAGTGAAACATAGCCTGAACATTACATCTGAAACATGTATCTGAATGTTATCCCTGGGCTTCACTAAAAGGAACTGCTCATGGAGATGACACTTTATTCATATAAACATTGATGTAAAGGACTGCACTCCATCAAATACACATTCAGAAATAATTGGAATCTATTGCTATCTTTAATGAGCTTGTGTCAATTTTAAAAGACATAGAAAAAAAAAAAAGATTAAGTCATACTGTGTTCTGCTGAACATTATGGACATTCTTCACTAAGCATTAGTTGCATGTAAATCTGTGCCAGTGACGGTCTGCAGCAGTTTTGAAAGGAGGGTGTATCAGACTTCATCATATTTTGATTGCACTGAGTGAGCTGATGAAACCTGCTCAACAACAAGAGGCATTGCCTCAGAGATGTTAACTGCAACAGCATATGGAGGGATGATGAGACCAGCCTCTGAGGGGGTTTGAATCACCCAGGCTCAGTTCAGACCAGCCCTGTAGCTCCTAGCAGGCGCGGGCAGCTTGTGAATTACAAGGCATTTGAGAATAATGTTCATTCAAATGGATGGGCATGCAGAAGCAGTACAAAATGGATGGCAGTAAAACATGACTACATGGATTCCCTCAAATAACATTTGATAGAGTCTTTCTCTGAGCCCTGACTCTGGCACAACACAATTGTTCTCATATTCCACTGACACTCAAGCTGTTAAATGCAGACATACTAAAAATGACTAATACAAACATGTTTGAAGTTGCAGAGGGTACAGCCACAAGAGTTCTTGCGAAGAACAAAAGGCCATTGAGACAACAGTGCCATCTCCTGGCTATATTACCTGAATTGTACATAATGCTGTATGTATGGTTTTAATCTCAATCGTGTGCCTAGTACACACAGTTCCAGGGTCAATAATACAATAAATCAAGAGCATAATATTTATCAAACAATACCAAGACCTGTTAAACTGATCCAGCAGCAGCTTTGAGTCATTAAAAGAATTCTGATAGGGTCATGAGTTCATAAACAATATAAAATGCATACTACTATTACTGTTTGTTGGCAGAAAGTCCAGAGAACCCGATCAAACAAATGAGACAAAAATATTGTGTGTATGTACATATATAAATTATATTATACATATTAAAGGATGCAATAAATTGAGTGACATTTCATTGGCATTTATAATACTAGAAAACATTATATATATATATATATATATATATTTCAAATAATTACAAAAAAACAAAAAAAACATGTCAAATGCTCTCTTTTGGACTTTCTAGTCATCAAAGAATCTTATAAAAAAAAAAAAAAATTAAACATCAATGACAAGATGTGTTTCTTGAGCACCAAAGTCAGCAGATTAAAACAGTTTTTGAAGGACCATGTAACAATGAAGACTGGAGTAAAGGCTGCTGAAAATTCAGCTTTGCCATCACAGGAATAAATTACATTTTAAAATATACCAAACAGAAAACAGCTATTTTAAATTACAATAATATTTCACTATATTACTATTTTTACTGTATTTTTGATCAAATAAATGCAGCCTTGGTGAACAATTCTGTCAAAAACATAAAAAAAAAATACCAACCACACACTTAACAGCATTTATAATTCTTGGGATATTACTTTGAAATTATTATTTTTTATTCTTCAGGAATTAAAAAAACAACCCTTGTGCACAAAACCAACAAATATACAGTTGTAACTGTGTATTTCTAAGCAATTTTAGCTTACAAGCACTTTTATTTTATAGCAATTTCATTTGAATACAAACAGCTGCCAAATTAGGCAACAAATGCTAATCATGACATTATGCTGCCATTGTTGCTAAGCATCAAAGCATCCACACAAAAAGAAGAATGACATTAATTAGTTTCAGAATGCTGTAGAATGGCATGCTAGCCATTCTAATCATTATTCTACTATTTCATTCTGTTTGCAGGTAATTGACCTTAAACATTGTAAAAATATAAAAAATACTGAAGAGAATATTGTTGTGAACATCATAAATTGTGCAGAAGTGCAGTAAGCATTTATTATTTTGAAAACATAGTGGTAACATTTGGTAACTTTACAGACTTAAATGTATCAAACAATGCCTTTATCTTCAGTGGGAAGAGCAGTGGGTTCCAGGCCACACTGTTTCATCTGAACAGCTATGTCAAATAAGTAGTCATAACATTCACACCTGAAAAATAATACAGATTTAAAAGATAAATATTGTATACATATACAGTATATAGCCATGTGGTGTGCATTTTATTTCCAATAGCTCACATTGTCTTTGCTTTCTCCCAGGTCTCTCCCCAGACGTAGACCCCATGTCTGCGGACGAGAACAGCACAAGAGTCAGGGTACATGTCCATGGCTCGGGCCATGCGCTCTTTTAAGTCTTTCTCCTCTGGGGTGTTCTCAATAATTGGAACAACAAGAGTGTCATCACACCTGAGTCAAAACACATACAAATAGTAAGTAAAAGCAGGTATTAAAATGCTGACATTACCATCACAACTCTTCATTTTTGGATGAACTACTATATGACAAGAAAGTGTTACATATTACTCATGTAAAATGACGAGAGTGAAGCCTCTTAGCAGCAAGTACAACCTGTAGTTTGTACCAGAGTTTCCTTTTCGAATCCCCTTGATCATCTCTTGATGCGTGATGCTGAATTCCTTGCCAGGAAACATGAGAGTTGCCATAACAGCAGCCTTTGAGTGTGTATGGATAACTGCCTGAGCTCCTGTGAAAAAGAAACGACAATGTCTTGTAAACAGAGTATAGAACAGAAGCTACCCGCTGTGCGTGAAAAGGTACCTCTCATTGTGTAGGCGTTCATGAAGAGGGGCGTGCATTGGCTTTTCTTCAGCTTTTTCTGTGGAGATGGACAACTGATGTCCTTCTCATCAATATCACACACAAACAAGTCCTCTGGCTATAAACAGGAGTGGAAATATAGTTTGTTGGCGTCATTTCATTACATGCCGCAACATGCTAGTATGAGGCAATAATAATAAAAAAAAACTTACTTGTATTCTCTCCTTCTGAACACCTGAGGGTGCTATATAAATGTGCTCACTGGAAGAAGAAATAATTATACATTACAGTAAATTTCATACATTTGCAAGTATATGGTACATGCATGTTTTTAATTTCTCAAATAAAAATCAGTTTGATGGGCATTAAAGTAAACCTAGGAATGAAAGGTCTGTCATTGTTTACTCACCCTCATGTTGTTCCAAACTTGTATGACTTTGATTCATCTCTAAAACACAAATTAAAATATTTTTTTATTGAAACCCAAGAGGTTTCTGTCCCTCTATTAAAAGTCCAGGTAACCAAAAAGGTTATAAAGGCATTTTAAAAATAATTTATATGAATCAAGTGGTTTAATTCAAATTTGGTGAAGAAGTATGATCACTTTATATGATGAACAGATTTCATTTAGGATTTTATTTGAATCTAAGCAATGGTCGAGGTACATACAGTACATATATAGTGCATTACGCATGATACACAAGGAAGCTTGTGCATGTGTCTTAACTTTTTTTTTGGACCTTTTAAGATTTGGTTACCTGGACTTTCAACGGAGAAACAGAAACCTTTTAATGAGTGTTTTGCAGTCTTGTGGGTTTTTCAGCAACATGAGAGAAAGTAGTTATTGACAGGATATTCATTCTCGGGTTTAAGTCACAAACATCATGGATGGATGGATAGACATTAATTAATTCATATAAAAAAGGGAAATATTTCAGAGAGGACACCTGCAGATCCTCAAGACTGTGTCATGGACAAGATATATTAGCATCTTTTACACCACACAAAATTGTGTCATCATAAAATATAATATATGGGAGAAAAAAGTCCATTTGTGAGAATTTGGTACATCTGTTTTTAGGACCTTTCCATTTCTTTATCATGAACACTTTTGACGTCACTGATCCACATAGCAAGTGAATATTGCAGAACACAGTGTATTTTATTATTGGTGTGAAATGCCTTGACTAACCCATGCCGCAGGCTTATTCCTCCCCCGGTTCCTGTCACCCAGCCCAGCTTACAGAAGAGTCTGCAGAGCTCTGGGATCAGCACACGAGGATAGTCCTTATCCTTTGGCAATAAAATAAGATCTGTTACTGCATGATTACCCCCATAACGCACACTCCTGATCAAACCTTTAATGCTACTGTCTCGATAAGTAACCTTATAAGATTCTGGAGAAACAACGATATGGAATATTTCAGATTCCACAAAACCAGGCACAAGGACATTATATTTATAGTTTTACCCCTATTTCCTTTCCGTTGCACTCCGCTTGTACAGTGTTTATGATCGACGACATTCTTAACACATTGAAAAAGACTGTAAAAAAAATTAATGCTGAAAAGACTCAAGCTTTTAAGATTAATATTTCAGTTCGTTTCGAGTCGCTAAACAGCCCAAACCAACATGTGATGCAACAGCAAGCGCTGCAGCGGAAGACGGAAGTACAGATCTTTAAAAGATAAAAGACCCCCAAACAAGGAGGTAGGCACATGTCAAAAATGTCAACACACACTCACGCACACACACACACACACACACACACACACACAGTTTTTTAAACAGTCTATGGGTTTGTTTAGCTTCCTAATTGTGGATATTGTCTAGACTTTTATCCTTTTTATGTACATACAGCTAGATAAACTGTAACCTAAGCAGAAATTGGTTACAAAACAGTGGTTAAATAAACAAGGTTAAACAAGAGGTACATTAATTCATTGTATGCAGGATTGTGAGCAAAATAAAAGAGTTTTGGATAGAAGTCCATAATAAGATATGACATCTGGTTTTTCTTTTTCCAGATAGGGTAGAGTGGGGGAAAAGGCCCCCCCTTAAGGACTAATTTTTTTTCTGTGAAACAAAAGCTAAATGTGTTCAGAAACGTTATCATAGTTTTAGTGACAATTACATAAATTATAAACAAAGTATGAAAAATGTCCAGAGTTTTCATGTTATTAGATTTTTAACAAAAATTAAATTTGTACCAAGGGGGCGTTTTACCCCACTGTTGTTACACACAATTTTAATGTACACTGTTAATTGTGAGAATAAATGTTCATGAAACGCTCCATAAAATAGCATTTTAAAAAAGTAGGTATTATGTATTATTAAGATTCATCCCACCCTGCAAAAACATTTCAGGAACGCAGCATCTGTCATATGTGACTCCCTTACCCCGTCCTGTGATCATGTCATGTTATTCCCTTGCTATATGTGTCATGTTCTCTTTGGTTCATTGTCCTGTAATGTGGTTTTCAGTTCTGTTTGTTCTTTGGTTCATTTGTTTTGTCTCATCATTGTTTGCTTTCTGCCATGTGTTCCTCATAGTTTGTATCCAAACCAGGGGTCACCAGACCCAGTCCTGGAGGGCCAGTTCCCTGCAGAGTTTAGCTTCAACTTGCCTCAACACACCTGCCTGGAAGTTTCAAGTATACCTAGCAAGACCTTGATTATCTGGTCCAGGTGTGTTTGATTAGGGTTGGAGCTAACCTCTGCAGGACACCGGCCCTCCAGGATCAAGTTTGGTGACTCCTGATCTAAACCCACTTGTTTGCCATGTTAAGCCCGGTAGTTTGCATTCTTTGCTTAAGTCTAGTAAATGGGACTATTGAAAATTATGTTGAGGAGTTTCTTGAACTTTCCAGCTATGTGGATTTTAGTGATATTGTGCTAAAGGACATTTTCCGTGTGGGTTTAAATGAAATGTCGGAATTGTGGATGGTGAACCCTGCAATCCTACAATACGACATGGCATGATACGACACAATGTGAAGCCGAATATTGTGTCCCATTCTATATGCACTATAGTACCATAGAGAGCTTGGGCTACAGTACCAAATCTCCAGCGGATGCGGAGTTCGGGCCAAAAGACAGATAAGACTAATGGCCGGTGTTAAGGATCCACCATTGAGCTCAGTTCGAGCGGATCTAGTCCAGCGGTCCCAAGTCCAAGTCTGGAAGTCCCTGAGTTCCTGCTACTGTCGCCTGTGCTTCCTGTGATGGCAGCTGCCATCTTGTGTGTATAGGCTGCACACTGCTCTCCAGTCCATGAGTTTGCTCCAGAGCCTGCTCAAGCTCCAGAGCTCAGTCCTGTGTTGGCACCAGCCTGTGAGTTCCCTCCCTGTCCTGTCTCGACCACAGAAGTCATCCTTGATCTTCCTGCCTGTCCTGTTTTGACCACAGTAGTCACATGTGAATCCTCTGCCAGTCCTGTCACGGCCAAAGAGGCCATCTCTGATCTCTCATCTTGTATGGTTATGGCCAAGGAGGTCGTCCCTGAACCCCTTGCCTGTCTTGTCAAAGAGTCCATTCTTGAACTTCCTGTCTGTCCTGTTATAGTCTCAGCCTCAGACACCACGCTCACGGAACGTTGGCTAAACGTCTGATGCATATGGCACACTTTTCTGGAAACACTTCAGGAATGTCGAAGTCGTCATCTGACTGGTTGAATTAAACCAGATTTCTGGGAGACGCGAGTGTCGTGTTTATCTTCGGTCCGCCGGGAAACAAAGATGCCGTGATGCCAAACCCCCTCACGAAAGAAGAAAGCCGTCATGTTTTCAACTGTGACTATGAACGCTTATCAGGGTCAACTAAACGCTGGATTTTCAAAAGTATGTGAAATATGCGAAGTTCGCAGCATAGAATCTTTAAAATACTTCAGAGAGTTTCACAAACCGGTTTGTTATTGTGGCGACATTTCCATGCCCCGAAACAAGACGCTAAACGAAACGAACTGTGATTGGTTGTTTGACATATCGGTCAAACGGCCTCATGGGCGGGTCTTGGCCAATGAAAGCGGCCAACTATTCCAGACCTTCAGCCGTCAGTCTGAAGGTCTGGCTACGCGAGACTAGTCCTGTTATAGCCACAGAAGCCATTACTAACCTCTCTCTTTGTCAGTTCCACGTGATCCTCCGTGGTGGCCATCGGTTTTGCTGTGGTGGTCTTCTGCTCCACCTGCTCTGCCCTGGTGGTCTTAGGCTCCGCCTACTCCACCCCTGTTCTCTGGCTCTACCCTCTTTCCCTGATTCTTCATGGTTGTTCCTCGGTCCAGCCCCGCCACTGCTCCACGGTCCAGGCCACGATCCAGGTCCCGTTTGGCTTCATGGGCCTGGCCCTCCATCCCTCCCCCTTGTCTGCCTCCACTCCACCACCCTCCTGGACTTTTTGGTTTATTTTGAGTTGTGGGTGGCTATCTTTTCTGGGTGTCATGAGCCGCCCTTAGAAGGGGGAATTGTCCGGTGTGTTGTTGGTCATATGACTCCCTTACCCCATCTTGTGATTATGTCATGTTGTTCCTTTGCTATATGTGTCATGTTCTCATTGGTTCATTGTCCTGTCATGTGGTTTTCAGTTCTGTTTGTTCATTGGTTCCTGTTCATTAGTTCTGTCTCATCATTGTTTGCTTTCTGCCATGTGTTTCCTATAGTTTTATATCTAAACCCTCTTGTTTGCTACGTTAGTTTGTTGTGTATTAGATGTATGCAACCCCACTGTCGGTGAGTGTTTTTTGGTTAAGTCTGTTCTTGCTCATGGTCAATTCTGCTCATGTTTGAGTCAAGTCTTTGTTTTATATTTGTTCACATTGTATTAAATACACTGCACATGGGTTCTTAAACTTGCCGTTCAGTGGACAGCATCACTAATTCCCTGGAAACAGGGCTTCTCTCTCTCTTGTTCAATTTCCAGTAGGGCTGGGCGATATATCTCATGCGATATGCATGCGCATCTCGTCAGTAAAGCCGGTTCCTTGATTAGCGGTAAATCCCCATCACCTGTTTTCAAATGGAGCGGCGTTTAATACACGGAGCCGTAGATCACTGAGAAGCTACGCAATATCGCTTTCATTATCGCAGATGAATCGCCTTCAATAATGAACGCGATATTGCGTAGCTTGTCAGTGAACTACGGCTCCGTGTATTAAATGCCGCTCCATTTGAAAACAGGTGATGGAGATTTAGCGCTAATCAAGGAACCGGCTTTACTGACGAGATGCGCATGCATATCGCATGAGATATATCGCCCAGCCCTAATTTCCAGATATTATATGCAGTATCATTATGTGAGAGATTCCCGGACCTTCCAGAAAACCTTTTGTGTTTATACATTAAAAAAACATGATTTATGTCCTCACAATGTCAAGAATTTTAGCCTTTACTGTCCTTGTAGGGCTTAACACAATTGCTTTATTGGACAATCACTAGTATTCCAGGATCACAGTGTTATATCATTGTGATGTCACGCAATGATACACTTTGCACTTCTGCGCTTTGCAGTATCCAGTAAAATAATCTTATTTATCTAGCCCAATGCATTGTTTTAGTGCAGCTGTGTGCATGAAAAAAATGTGTTACAGTTGAAAACAATATTACAATGTAGTTGTATTGCAGTTACTACATTACACTTAGACATGAATTTTCTTACTTTGACATGACTTTTCTTACTATTTTCTTACTTTACTTAGAAGCTATAATTGATAGATTACACTTTCTTGGTATACTGTAGTGCTGTAATTTCTGTGTAACATCATGTAACATTTCAATGAAACAGGTTGTTGGATTATTATTATATGTGAATCGTTTATATGATCTAAGTTCCACTTTTGTTATGAAACCCATTTTGTGAACTTTGAAGAAATATAGTAGGGACATTAGTGTGTTTTTGTAAATACATGACTGCACAGACTATATCCTGATGGCTTGTAGTTCACAGCCTTAACACTGAGCCCAGAAACGGGATTTTATTGATCCTATTCTGCCACACAAGCATATTTTTGATATTGGCCATTTGCAAAATTATGCATCTCCTGGTCTTTCATTAACTTATAATGTAATGATAACTCCAGAAAAACAAATATCCTTCATATCCTGGAATGATAAAAAATATTTCCCCCCTTTCTCAGTATGTTCCAACGTCATAGACTGAATTGACTCAAGAGATTCTTGCTACTTCTGATAAGCTTCATAAGTAAAATGTTAAAACAAGTTATTCTTGAGTTCCATTTAATATCCACAAGATCCAACATGAGAAAAAAAAGGTGATAACCTCCTACCAACCACCTTCACTTTCTTCCTGCTCTTGAATCAGGAAGTGAACATGTATCAGCACACATGAGGGCGAGGCCTTTTTTCACACACCTGAGTCAGCCACACCACAGCAATGTTCGCATTGACTCACCATAATACATGAGGCCACCCTCCTCACTGCAAACTAGGCTGTTTACTCTTTTTCATCTTGAGAAGAGCAATACTATACATTTATCAAAACATAAACGTATATTATATATTATTTTGTTTCTGCTTAATATTAGGTGTCTTTAGTATGTAGCCAACTTGTATTACAAAACACTTTTGCTGCTATTGAGATGGGATACAGGTAAGGATCGGGACAGGTTTCATGGTGTAGTTAGGTTTAAAGCTGGGTTAAGGGGTACATGCAATTGCATGCAGTTGTATTTATATAATTGAGGGTACATTTCACAACAGGAAAAAAATTGCAAACACAAAAAGAGACAACTATTGGTTTCAGTTTATAGATTTTATCACTGTAACTTATCTTATAGTTGCTGAGCCTAGTCATTAAATTCTATTACCAAAAAAAAAAAAAAGGGTTTCAGTTTGTCGACTATGTTCCCGACAAGCTGTGTGAAGTGACAGGTAACATAGTTGACAATTTCACCATTTTGACTCATAATTGGGCAACCAAATGTTATTTTCTTGAGCAGGTTAACCTATTTATTTGAATTAAAATCATAAGGAAATTGCAAACTATAATAATGTACCCAACATAGTTGACATGATATTAATATGCTCCTTGAAAATAAGTCATTGTAGCTTAAACATAGGAAAAAATACTATAATGTGTTCATTAATGTCTGCCACAGAAGAAAATTCCATCACATGACACTGGTCACAGTTTTATGATAAACCATTTTGTAGTTTTTAGGGGGATATTTGGTATTTGATTAGCGAATTTCAATTTAAACTTGGTCTATTTTTTCTGAGACATTTAGATTGTAGAAATAAACTTGAAACTTAATCTAGATAATCTTAACCTTAATATTTTTTATTCATTATTTTGAACTCAAGACTCAGTTAAAAAAACAGCCAGTGCAAAAACTGTAATTTAGGAGACATAAAGACATTTCAAGCCAACTGAAAAACAGTGAACAAAATATATGCAGTATTCTCTTAACTGATAAAATACATTTCTGAAGGAAATTGTTAAAAATAAACATAATTCCATCAATGACATGAAAAGTACCTTAAATTATAGAAAGACCCGTGCATATACAGTATATAGCCTATCTTACTAAATATGAATATAAGTAAACATAAAACATAATTTACACAGTAAGTTAGTTGCATCAAATTATTAATTTATTACTTAGTACATAGTAGTTAAAGGCACTTAATATAACGTTGGTCCAGTTTTTTTACACGTTCTGTAAGTGAACACATGAATCATTTTATTTAGATCAGTGCAAATAGTGCACTAACAAGTACAATAAAAATTACTACACATGTACTTACAGCAATACTAATATTGCAGCACACATAAACAAACTAATTTCTGTAGCTCCATGAGATTCACCAGAACTGTGGTTTTCTCTGAAATGGATTATGCAAAGGTGTCTGGCATGTTAATGCTGGCTGCACAGACGCAGATAGAGAGGAAGTGTGGGAGACAATGACGAGGGTGTGTTCTTCATAGCACCACCCATCATTGCTCAGAGTGTGTCACAAAGTACTTCAGTCTGAGCATATAAAAGAGGTGAGACACATCTCTAGAGGGTTCAGAAAATTACAAAGACTGGAAGAGAATCAAAGCATTGTAAGAACCATACCGGTTAAGGGCCAGCAAACAGGAATACAGTACATCCCTTTGTCTAGTACATGACACAGCACTGAACATGTGGACTTTGTTACTTGTAGTATTTGCTACTGGATCACCAGCTCTACTTCAGGCAGCCCCGGTTCAGGGTGAGTGTTGGTGAATGTGTTACTTATTTATCTCAGAGGTGTCTTTGGTGGCGGGTCACATACTGTATAGTCTTTGTCAAGACGCATTTACAATTGCAAGATGAGGTCAAACTTGCGATACTGATATGACTGTAGTAGTGAGACTGTAACCCTTTTTGCTTTTCACAACAAAGGCTATGGTTATAAACCCCATCATTAATCTGACTTCTGCTGTTATCTGGGAGACTTTAAAGACGTCAGCCATAGAGGAAAAGAAAAAGTTCCCGCACATTTCCACTAGTAATCAGTGTAAATGCTACAAGTGAATTTACACATCACGTCATTGTAAAGTACATTATGAAAATGTATATTTCAATAGAGATTTGCTAAAAATTACATTTAACAGTGGTATTAAATTATTAGTGTTATTAAAGATGAACTTTACGTGGCTCTTAGATGACAGCAATGTGAATAAAGTGTTTTGCAGGCTTGTCTTGTCTGTTATGGGTTAAGATAAAGGCCTGAGGCTGTATTACATAAACTTTATATCTTTATGATCGAAATTATGATCTGACAGGTTTTAACTGATTTCAGTATGGCTACAGATAAGATAGCATGCCAGAGTAATGATCTTTCTGTAATACAGCCCATGGATTGTTAAATTTATTGTACATATAATTTTTTTTTTCTCTCAAGAGTTATTTAATCTCCTGTGCCTCCTATCTCAGACTTTAACTTCAGTGCAAAAACGATTTTCTTACTCAGTAGTTTTTGTCTTGTTTTCCAGTACTAATATCTAATCTTTCTTAAATCATGATACAAAATGACGCATACAAAAAAATCAACTAATTTTGTTTGAATATTTTTCTTGCTTTAAGCATCATTTCACTTCTATAATAATAATGTATTTGGATTTCAAGACATACCTGGTTTCTAGTCCCATTAAACTCACTTATTCCCTCTACTGTGCACTATTTATCACTCGTTCCACTAATTGATGTCCTTAAAACCATATGCTGGTCTAAACGTGTTATTTTGAGACAAAACACGAGAGGTCATTTAGAAAGTCAGTGGATTACAGATGGCCTAGATGTGTTACAGATGTGCTCACGTCTGCATATGCAATGAATCATTAAGAGATTTATCTAATGATACCTAATGCTAAATTGCTCATCCGTCACACACATCTGGCCCTCATTTACAAACTAATCATTAGTGTGATTGTACATGGGAAACAATTAATAAATTAAGATTTCTGACTTTGAATATTCACATTAATTTCTCTTTTGACAGGTTCCAGTGGTAGATGTAGCTTTGCTGGTGTTTTCCATGTTGAGGGAACCAGTAGTTACTCTCTTACTTTCCATCAGGCGTTGGAATTGTGTCAGAGTTTAGGTTACAAACTCGCAACACAGGAACAGGTCAATGAGGCTTATAAAAAAGGCTTGAGAACATGCAGGTAAAGAAAGCAAGCTGATTACAATGGACTTAGCCTAGAGCTAAATAACATGTTCAGACATAAATGTACTTCTTTTGATATTACCTAATGGCAGTACTTAATTTTTAAATGAATGCCACACCTTTGTGTAGATACGGCTGGATAGATGGACAAAATGTCATGTTCCTCCCACATGTTAATGGTCCAAACTGTGACTCCAGTTCCACCGAGACCACCTTCCGTCCCGAAGCAACAGATTATCTTTCTGATGTCTACTGCTTTAACCCGTCAGGTGAGAGTATGAAGACAATGGGGTATCTTACTGAGAAACTCTATAAAAACAAACATGCTCCAAACAGGTTTTGTCTTATTGACTTTTTATTTCCCTCCTACAAAGATGCATCACTAAACTGTGATGATACTGGTAAATCTAACTCTGAGGGCTTAATCAATGGAAACACAGCCACAGCAAGTAAGTTCCCTCTATTGTTCCCTGCAGTACCTAGAATTGGATTTTGATATCATTGCAGACTTTTTTTTTAAATGGCTTAGACTACTGGCGTATTAACTTTAACTTTTGAGTAGAGGGGTGTGTATTGTGAAGAAGCAAGACATGCAGCAGACATACACTTCATTGTTCATTATCCAACCACACCTAATCCAAAGCATTAGTCATAACTCTGTGACCTCACGCATTTTTACGCACCTGCAGAACCACAATGGAGGAACAAAAAAGTTGCTGATTTTATTTGAATACTCAGGAAGTGATTTCTCGCTCATTATTGTTTCTCGTTTAACCATTCACTCTGTACCAATGTAGCAAAGTATCTGCGTGGTTTAATTCAACATTCCACTCTTTTATTTTGCTTTGGTATCAGCACATAAATGCAAAACACTGATGTATGATTCACATATTAAGATTTTTGGAAGTAATCCTTTGTCTGTTTTCTCACAAAGATGAAAAAACACATGAAGACATCCTTACGGAGGTCGAGACTGAAGGCTTTCTAGTAGATTTGGAAGAAATCGTGGGAAGAGTAAAAAGAGAAAATTCTTTTCTGAAACCCTCAACTTTTCCTACCTTGGAAGAACTCTCTACAACAACACACAGTGAAGACAGCAAAGGCCCTACAAGCAAGCCCCATTTTGGGAAGAGCTCATCCTCTGTTACCTCCAGTATTTTATTCCCTGATACAGAGGGCAGTGGATCAGGAATGGATGAGAAAGTTTTTGAAGTTCCTAAGCCTAGTCAATTCACAATGACGGCAATTACGTCAGAGGCAGCTGACGGTACATACATAAAAAACAACAAGGAGAAAGTAAATAATTCAAAAGGCCGAATATTGGATGCCAGCCCTGTAGGTAAATATCCTTACAAATCCTGACCCTTATGTACTGGATATTGTTGGGGTTGGCTGTGGATCACAAAGGTCAACATAACTGCATAGACGACATGTGTCTAGTTTATATGGAAGCCTGTTCCATTTCAAAAAAAAAAAAATGCAATTTTATATCACACAATGATATTTCTCATAATTCTAACTTTATACTTCACAGTTTGAATTCGTATGTCACAATATGACTATACTTCAACTTAATCTCACAATTACCTTTTTTAGTCTAAGCCAAAAACTTGCTTCCACAGGATAGTTGTTGATAGTTACACAAATAAGCTAAATTTTAATTAATATTAATGTTTAATATCATCAGGTTACTTTGGAAATGTAATAGGTTACAGATTAGTTGAGATAGAGTAGAAATATTTGAACACAAAGCTTCCACGAAGAAAGCAGTTGCTAGAGAGCGGAAAGTTCAAACTAGATGGACATTTAAGAGATACGGTGCAGTCATACCACTATTACACAAACTTTCACCACATAAATATTTATGGCTATAAAAGATATTTAAGTTTAAACTTTTAAAATCTTACCAGATTGTTAGTTATTTTATAGTCTATTACAGTGTACAAAACAATCGTTGCAAAATGGCAGCAGCTTCAGTTGTAAGAAGTCGGCGATACCAAGATGACAGAATTAAATAATTGTACACATAATACTGAACTGAGTTTTAATATTTAATTTATTTAATTAATTAATTTATTTATTTATTTATTAGCAAGCATAACGCTAACTTAAGTTACCCGTGTGAGACTCTGATATTAGTTTTTTTTAATCGGGGAATAACATGCCTTGGAATGTCATGTCTGACAAATCAGAATCCAACATTTCACAGAGCCATGTAATAATTTAATTTAAAGCAGTCTCCACAAAATCGGGTTTTAGCACCTCTTTTTTTACTTAGAGATCATTCTAAGGTTAAATACAGATTTAAAATCATAACAAGAAATAGTTATGATACTGGTTTTGAAATAAAATATTTGCATAGCTATGAAAGAAAACACTGGCATCTAACAATGCCTTGGAAAAACAGTTAACAGTTAATCTTAAAAAATAAAGCATATACATAAACCCAAATAGGAAATAAAAGAGTTATCGAGTAAGCATGTATTCTATTCTGTGTCCTAAACTCCTGAAACATTGGTGTCTCGTATTTTAGAGCAGTCGATGCAATTTATGAAAGAAGTGAATTAAATCTGTCTGTCTGTGTGTGTGTGTGTGTGTGTGTGTGTGTGAGAGAGAGAGAGAGAGAGAGAGAGAAAATTCAGATGTAACCCCCTTTGTAATCGTTAACATTTTCATAAGTAACCTTAATTTAATTACACATTTTTTTTCTCAGTATAACTAAAACTAATTACAATTACATTTATTTTGTAATTAAATTATGTAACTCTGTTACATGTTACTCCCCAACACTGAATATCATCATATGGTACATAAAGTGTTTGCTTAATCTGTTGATGAAAATTTTGATGTTAATACATAATAATACAGTATGTTAAGTCATCAAGTCTCATTACAAATGTATCTTCTGCAGACACATCAAATCGCGAAGAAGTCAATTTACCTCCATCACCCATTCAAAAGAATGATGGACCATCTAGTAAGATCTTGTGACAGCACTGCAGATGCCATTATTTCTTGACTTTTCATTCAACTGACATAGTGTAAATCTGTCAATTTACCATTTTCTCCCTTCTACAGCTTGGATGATAATCTTTGCATTCTGTGTTGTTGTTGGAGCCATCGTATGCATCCTTGCTGCTATTGCTACTAGAGACAAGTAAGTTTGCCTTTTTTTTTTTTTTTTTTCTTCATCGAGTGAATCCATCACATTCATCAGCCATTGGAGTTCAGCTTCAGTTTACTGAATGTAACTCTTTACCTAGGTGGTACGGACCGAGACAGAGCAGAAACATCACGACTGAAGTGCACAACAAAGACTACAGTAAAACAGAAACACTGCCACTGTCAGAGAAAGAGCAGGAGATAGTATCACTGATGAGTGTTGAGAAGCTGAAGAATGGTAAAAAGGATGACCCTACTGCTGCCTGTCTGGATGAGCATGAGAAAGAGTATTTAATGTAATGTTTTAAATCCTGCATACTGTGTATTAACAGGTTTAAACTCTTCTGTACTTTTTATTTGCACTAGTGATGGTTTTTTTTCTGCTCAGAGTCAGATTTTTACTGCAGTTTGTTTCCATTTTTGTTGCTTCAGAATTAAAAAAAAAAAGATTCTTGTATTTCACATTTCTTTTCTAATGTAAAGTATTATTTTTTTTCCTCCAATAATAGAAAATGCTTATCTCTTAATGATTGATGGTTAATAATGATATGGTGAGAAAACATTTTTATACTGGTTTTCATCTGTTCGTAAGTACTATGTACTGTGTGAGATATAATGCATTTTTGAATAGAAACTTTGAATTTGAATAGAGAAACCCTATGCAGTCTGTAATGCAATAAAGCAAATGTAAATCTTTCCATTTATTAAATTACCCATAAAGATGTATTTTTGTCAACTCTTAGAGCGCATTAATGTGGGATAAGTCTTTCAATAAAACATATGAAATTTGAACAAGGTATGGGAATGCTTTGTTGTTGTTTTGTTTTTGTTTATTTGTTCAATTATAGTAGCTGGATGTAAAATGCATGAGTGAGTTGTATAATTATTTGATAAATGCAATTTAATGTTGTGATTACTACATATTTTATTTTTTTATTTTTTCATTTATTTAGCATCACTACCTACAGACTTGGAAAAAGAAAGAAAGAAAGAAAGAAAGAAAGAAAGAAAGAAAGAAAGAGAAACACCACTGAGACAAGACGCATTGCCTTTATTTACAATTTGTTACAGGTGTTTCATAGAAAAATAGAGGAAAAAGAAAAATTTAAAAAGTGGACGCAAAATCAAGTTCGGTAGACAAGTAATACAATGTCTTTGAAACCAAACAGGGCTGCACAAATAAAACGAGCAGGATGGTCATACAATATTTGTTAACATACATCACTGTATCTCTACAGATGTGTCAGGCCCTGCCTGAACAGAAATTCCAAAAGTGCACACTTTTACATTATAGATACTGTATCTAGGTTGTGTATCATTTCCTCAAGATACATACTCAAGATCTCTGCACGGCTGTTAAATCTGTAGTAAGCCTGGTTTATAATGATTAGTAATTTGACTTTTCCCCCTAGTGTCATTATTCCTACCAAAATGTTTAACAATTTACACAATATTTGAGACACAACATCATCATGAACTGTAACAGTGAAAAATATGCTTACATTCATATACATACATTTTTACTCATCGGTCAATGTCTCACAGCCACCTGTTCCATGTTACTTGCAATAATTACTTAAGACAACCTGTTACGCTCTAATCTACTTAGTAAAATACTGAATTGAATACATAAATTGCCGTCGTTTTATAAAACAACAGGCAAAAAGTCATGAAATTAATACTACACTTTATTTTGCATGAAAAATACATCTAAAATATGACAGCATACATATGTGTATTTATATATATGTACAGAAAGTGCAAGGAGGCACTTTAATGAGAACATTTTAAGATTCTGGTGTAAAAGAGGAATGCTGATCTTGTTGCTATTACAGACTACCAAATAAATGGTGCAGATGTAATGATAGATCTTAATTCTGTCATCTCTTTTTTCCGTTACATGCTAACAACCTGAGCACCAAATAACTTGAGGGCCTCTCTAATCAGCGTGAATATAGAATCCATTCAACTGGACTTAATATCTGAGTATCCAAGAAGGCTCCTCAGAGAATCAAACACTATTAGTGGTCTAAGATCCAAGAAAATGGGATTGCATTTAATATTAATGTCATAAAGTCTTCTGTCTGCAGTTTGCAGTTGATATCTTCAAGGCAAGATTGTAACTTAGCAAATAAACACATAAATAAATCGACAGCTTAACAAAGCACACAGATACATAAAAAACCTACACACATGCAAGTCCCTTCCCTCAAACATAAACACGCACGGAGACTTATTAATGTTTGAATGCAAACTATTCAGTCCACTACGCAGGATATTAACAGTCTCAACAGTCCTTGCAGATAACGTCAATCGACTCAATGTCATACTTCATGTCTGATTGCTCTGTAATTGCTGACGTGGCATTTACGTCGGGCAGCGTCTAAAAATAAGTGGCAGCTTTTGGAGGCAAACCACTATTTCAGAACCTCTAAGTACACTGGTAAGCTCTTATAAGAGGCTGATCTGGAGTACCGCCACCAAGGGTTAATCCACCTAAGCCAAGCCAGTCAAAAGTATCTTCAGCAAACAAGCTGCACTTCTCTCCTCCTGCCACTAGTAGTGTTCTAGGGTGAATCTGGTGCTGGACAAAGCACTGCGATCCTTCTATGCGGTAGCCTTAAGACAGGCAGGTTTCAGACTGATCCTCAAAGCCAAGGCCTACAATTCTAACTATCGTAATCCTTGAGTGTAAATATCTATGCAGCCTGACTGAACCACCCGCTACTTCGAGCTACGTTCTCTTCCCTTTGTGTATCAAATGTATTGAGATACAAAAGTCATTGCTTGTGCATATGAAACATTCTGTGGTAATTGCTGACTGTTTATATGTACAAAATTAGCATTTGGTTTTCACCAGAAAGGATAAGCTTGCGGGACTCAGGATAAGGCGTAGCTGGATCTGTGTGCTGTGTTACTCGCGTATCCATGGTTCCTCCTCAACAAGTGAGAACTCCGCAGGGGAGCCATTTGAGGCCAAGGTTACCTGAAAGCAATTATCAGGGA